>CM052541.1:6805949-6832198 GCA_028533065.1 Trachops cirrhosus | reverse complement strand
GCAGGATACAAGGCTGAAGCTGTGGTTTGTTGGGTTCTGGCCCTAAAAGTAAGCTGTAGGCATAGGGAGAGCGGAAGTACAATAACGGAGATGAAATACCCCACGTGTGATGAGGACTGAAGCCAGGCTCTCTTTTGAGGTGAGATGCCAAGGTGGGGCCTCTTTGGTCTTAAAAAAACACCTATTGCTCTTTGCTGCCTGGGACTGTGGCTCGTAAACCACTCTGCCCCGGGCACGGGAGGATGTTGGCTCGCCCCAAAGGCACGAGTGCGCTAAACCTTCTCCAGGCTCGAAAATAACCTGTGACATCCCATGACCACGATGGGAAGGGTCTCGGCAGTGGGGAAGGAACATGTAACTTGAGAACGTCCAGGAAGAAGCAAAGGGGGATTTTCATACTTTGCTCTGTGGAACCGCTCATGGAAGATGGAGCCCTCCGGGGTTGCCATGAGAACCAAGGTCGCAGGTCACTGGGAGAGCCAGCAGGTGCCGTGAGCACCTGACAGGCTCCGTGCTTCCTTGTCTGTGGGGTTTCCTGTTCCTGCTTTGGCTCGTGAGGACTCTAAACATTTCTTCCCAAGTCAACCATCCATGAAAACAATTATATTTATAGCCAGGAAGTGTAGATGTTTTGCAGGGTAAGTATGCTTTCTAGTATCTATTCTGTTGTTGCTCTCATGGAAGTCTTTCTTCATTTAATATTTTTAAGAAAACACGGGTTGACCCTGGCTAGTGTGGCTCAAACAGTGGATTGAGCACTGGCCTGTGAACCAAAGGGTCACCGGTTCGATTCCAGGTCAGGGCACATGCCTGGGTTGTGGGCCAGGTTCCCAGTGGGGGGTGCGCAAGAGACAACCACACATTGCTGTTTCTCTTTCTCCCTTCCTTCCCTCACTAAAAGTAAATAAATAAAATCTTAAAACAAAAATAAAAAACACTGGTTGAAATGTGTTCAAATGCCAAACAACCCAGAACCACCCCCACCTCACCCTCTCCTCTTCTTCAAACCCAACCCCCCATCCCATTGCCCTGAAGGTGACTGCATGGAGGCCATCTCCACTAGAAGAGAAAAGTGAGGACACAAAACAACGTTTGTCACCACCCAGACTAACTGGAAACTTATAGAAGTAGTTGTTCAATAACGAAAATCTGGCCCTCACCTCCGGCTGTCCGATTAGGAAAGAGTGAAACCGAGGCCGACAGACCACACCGCACACGTGTTGGAACGAATGAATGTGCAGTAAAAGCGCTCAGCCGAGCTGTCTGGACTGGAGAATGCCCCATGCTTTAAACTCATGGGGAAATTGTCAGTTTCGGCGCAAGGGAGGCTGCCCCAAAGCCGAACAAATCCCCACCGCACACGCTTAAAATAAAAGCATTGTGCTTCTGCTTTCCGTGAGGTAATCTTTCTCTAGAGTGCCCCTTCCCTTACTAAGCCCTTTGGGGTTACCACTACAATCCATTTTCATGATTGTAATCTTTATGTAATTTAAGGTGGATGGAAGGACCAGTTATCCGAGTTAGATAATCTAATGACCTGTGCAATCAGGGTCCATCTGGCTGGTCCCAGGTGGCCGAGGGCAATGGTTTCCTGCCAAGAGGTCTGGGGAGGGTCACTTTGCATTTCCCAGTGAGGACAGGAGGGACAGGGCAGCACACAGCTGTGCTTTTCATGACAACAAGGGGCCACTTCGCACCACTGGCTTATCCGCTGTTCTTTTTCAAGTATATACTTCCCACACTCAATGGTGACGGCAGTCAGGACACACTACCCCAAGATATGGCACCTTGGCACACTGAATATTTTTAGCAGAAGGAGTTGGAGGCTCGGCAGGCGCAGGAAAGACTTTCTTACCATCCCCTGAGCAGGTCATGAGACCCCCATGCAAGAAGTGCTCCCTACCCCCGGAGGGAAGAAACCTGGTCTCTGAAGATGAAGGGACTCCGAGAGAAAGCTGCATGAAGGGGCCATGTGAAGCTTCCCCCAGTGGGCCGCTCCGACCCTTTCGCACTATTCTCCTGCCTCAGGACTCTCCATACCTCACCAACTGGTGCAAAAATTATTTCTTTGCATCTTCTCTGAAGGCTCCCATGTCACATAAAACTTATAGTAAATAAATGTGTATGCTTTTCTCTTGTGAATGTCCTCTGTTACAGAGACCCAGCTGAGAACCAAAGGGAGTAAAAGTAATTTTTGTTCCCTACAAGAATTGCTTTTCATAAGTTCGTAAAGAATCTATGAAAACAGATTTGTGAAAGGAAGAGGGGTCTCATTGTCAAGTCTCTTAATCAAGAAGAAATTGATGTTTGCCCAGCTGGCTCCGGCTCCCAGAGGGTATCTCTGCAAAGTGGAAGGTGGAACTGAGGCAGGGGTGAGGGGGATGGAGAGACATAGTAACGGGCAACCATGCTCGGAGCTGAACTGTGACCGGGAACGCTGAGCTGCAGACTTCTGCTTTCCCGAAGGATGTACAGAGAAGCCGCTCTCTGGGGACGTGTGCCTCCCTAGAATCCACCGTGACCCAGGGTAACACATTTTCCTGGACTGTTACATGGAGGCTGAGGACAGCGCACCCCAGATCCTGAAGGAGAGAGCTGCTGCGAGAGGACGGTGACTCTGAAACCCACAGGAGCGCATTCCAGGGAGGAGGGAGATCTGTTCGCGGGACCGGCTGATGGACAGATAAGGACGTGGGGAACTTCCGGGCGTGGTTTTGGCTTGTAGCCTATCGGGAAGGAAGGGAACTTTTGGGTGAGAGAGGATGGCTCTGAGCAGGAGTACTCCCAGCGCCCCCGCCCCAGGTGGGAACCCTGTTAATAAAAACCTGTTTCCTTCAACATTAATTGTTGGGTCATATAGAAAAGTGCCAGATGTTCAAGCCCCAGTTTTCTCAGTAACAGAGGGAAATATTTTATAGAATTAGGATTTGTCTTCTGTTACACCTTTAGACTGTATATTTTTTGCTTACCCTACTCTGGCACCTGGGTAAACTAGTTCTTTCTTTAGGAGCTGAGTTTTAAATATCTTTCCATGAAAGATCCCCAATAATAGTTGTTCTAAAATTAAGGATGCATGATAAATAATTGAGAATATCATGCTAAGCAAAATAAGTCAGTCAGAAAAGGTAAGAACCATATGATCTCATTTGTATGTGGAATATGAAACTGAAAGTAACAAGTGGACAAACTCAGGCTCGGAAACCTGGCCTCAGATAAAGACAAATCCAGACTTTGACAGGGACAGGAATTGCTTTTTTTTAATAGGAAAGACTATTGCAATTGGGAGAGTGCTCTGATCTCTGGAATCTGCAAGCATCTTCAAATCCAACAGAAGAAGGGCTTTCTTTTATGGGATAATCCTTTGCTATAGGGCACGCAGAGATAAGTAGGGTCTTTGGTGGAGAAGCTGGACAAACGAGGGGGAAATGACCGGTGGAGTTGGACAGGAAAGTGTCCCGCTGTGGTCCGCTGATTCCCAGGAGGAGCTAATGTCGTGGAGCCCATTCCACAGTCTGTGTGTGTGTGTGTGTGTGTGTGTGTGTGTTCACTTAGGTTGGGCAAGCAGGGCATAGGGACCTGTAGGAAAGGAAGGGGCCTGATTCATGTTTGGTCAAGACAACGCAGAGGGTAAGAAATGGGTAACTGAGAAGGCAGCTCTTTCTCCCAGGCCCTTTCTCCAGCAAGAATGGCTTCTCTCTGCTCTTGTCTCTGTTTTCTTTACCTTTACTCCAGCTTCACTTAAAATGTTTCCTCAAGATCCCCGACGGAATTCTTTTCCAGATTTCTCCGTACACATTTCTTCCCCATTTGAGTGTTTTGTCATTCCCTTCTTTATTTTTTCTCCCATTCATTCATTCATTCATTGATACATGCACCGAGATTTTTGGAGCTACTCTGTGGGAAAATACGGTGGTAAACTTTGGATTCTCGCTCTTGAAAATAACACAGCCTAGTGGGGAAATTTGAAAAATAAATGGATAGTTTTAATAGAGTGTGATAATGATTGTAAAAACTCTCACCCTAACACGAATCTGACCTAGTGGTTCTCACAGGGGTTGTTTTTGTCCTCCATGGTTATAAAGGGCAGTATTTGCAAATATTTTTGGTTTGTCGTGACTGAGGGGGGGTATATGTGTGTGCGAATGGAATCTGGTGGGGTAGAGGCCAGTGATGCTGCTGAACATTCTACAGTACCCTGGACAGCCCCTGTGACCGAGAATTATCACACCCCAAATGTCGATGTTGCTGGGGATGAGAAGTCCTGACCCAAGGAGCCATGCGCTTGGGAGCACGTGTAGCCACAAGACGCATCCCAGGGAGAAATCCGTTTCATAATGGACACTTCGGGTGTAATTATATGGTGTTCCTACGGTGTGCTGGGAGCTGGGCGGTTAATTGTCAGGTTTCTTACTTCCTTCAGTTTCGTTACTGATGTGGTTCAATTTATGAGTCCTTAGGTCAATCCCACTTCACCTGCTTTGGCCTAAACATTTGACACTAATTAGGGACCTTGTTCTCATTACTTGTGTTTAAAGAGTTTTTAAAGAATACATTTTATGAAAATTTCACCTTTTCTATACATGCCCCTAAGTAGAGGGCACATTATCAGAAGAGAAGAGAACTTTCCCCCGTCTCCGCAGAAGCAAGTTCTTCTAGAGGAAATGAGTTTAAGGTGAACCAAATCCCAGAATGGGTTTCAAGGAGTCAGCCTGGACTTTCAGAAAGCACAGGAGAAGAATATTAACTCAACAATGGACCCGCCATGTTCTATAAACATTATGTGGGTGTGGAGCACCCCAGAAATAAATATCTTCAAAGTGTTATTTGATGTAAAAGCTGCATTATGTCAGGGAAACCCAAGTGCATTGTTCAGCTCACTTCAAAGAGGGCTCTGGGCTGTGCCCTTCTCACTTCAGGGTGTTAGCTCTTGCATCAGCCCACATTCCCTCCTCTCCGTACCTCACTCCCTTTGCAAAAGCATTTCGAATGTCACCAAATATGTTCTGGGGAAAAGGAAGAGTGCGTGGACAAGTTTCTAAGCCTCCCCCCCACCCCTCCCCCAACACTGTAGCTTCCCAGCACTGAGGGAAGTGTTTTCCCTGCAGCAAGCCCAGGGGGTGCTGAAGGATGAATCCAGTAGCAGATGCTGGAAACCACCCATCCCCCAGAGGACCTCCTTAAGGTCACCCAGTCTCCCTGCCTTTTTCTGTAGGAAAAAATGCAAAATCAGAATCCAGCTGTAGGTAGACCAGGATGAAGCAGACACTTACCAGCCAACTCAAGGAAAAGCTACATGAGAACCTGTAGGCTACTCTTAAAGTAGTTTAGGAGTAAGGAAAGGAGGATTTGCTGGTGAGAAGAACAGGGGCTTTTATTTTTTAAAAAATCGAATTTATTGATTGTAGAGAGAGAGGAAGGAGAGACAGAGACAGAGAGAAAAGCAGAGAGAAACACTGATTTGTTGTTCCACTAATTTATGCGTTCTTTCACTTATCTGTTCACTATTCCCTTCTTCATGCAGCTCATTATGTGTCGTTTGGTTGCTTCGTGTATGTGCCCTGACCGAATACCAAACCTGTATATTGGGACAACGCTCAGACCATCTGGCTACCTGGTCAGGGCAAATGCAGGCTTTGTAGTTGAGCAAATTTAAGTCTCTAGTCACCCCTTTCAAGTCATGTGACCCTGGACAAGTTTCTTAATGCACCAGGGCCTCAGTTTCCCTCACCTGCATAAATCGATTATGATGCCCATCACAAAGCACAATTTGAGGAAACTTCCTCCCATAATGCCTATCCCGTTGCTGCAGGTGCTTAACACGGGTTGGTTCCTCGCTCTGCACGCCCTTCCTGGGCAACGAATCAGGGAAGCGCTGTTTTTACCGACAGCGTTGACATTTGTTACCGCTGCTCTGGCTTCTGCTGCAGCCTGCAATGCTTAAGCTGCAGGCCGGTTCTGGGACCTCGGACAATCAGGTTTTCAGGGAGGTTAAGCGGTTGTGATTGTTGTTTGTTCGGACTGGACCTGCTGGCAGTGAAAGGGAGCATTCATGGAAAAGCATCCCTTGGAGAGTGAAATAGTAAGTAATTGCATACTTTACAAATACTCGTAATTTCTCACTGTCAGATCCGTTGCAGTTTTGGAAGGAGGTTGTAGCCAGCAAACCTCCAATCCTCCTTCTGGGTCCATGTCTCGGGTGTTGGTGTGGATGAAATACCACGCAGCACCTCCGAGACCAGGTGCTTTGGTTCCAAGGAGACCGTGGCTTCAGGTTTTTTAAATTACTTGTTTATTTATTTTTAAAGAGAGGAGAATGGAGGGAGAAAGAGAGGGAGAGAATCACCTGACCTGAGAGAGAAACATCGATGAGTCGCCTCTTACACACACCCTTACTGGGGACCGAACCCTCAATCCGGGCTTGTGCCCTGACCTGGAATCCAACTGGCGACCCTTGGCTCTACGGGATGAAGCCCAACCACCCGACCCACACTGGTCAGGGCTGGCTTCAGGTTTGCATGTTGGAAATAACTATCACTTCCATGGCTAAATGCTGGGGGCTAGTTTGTAAAGGTAGGATGTTGAAAATGTCTGGATTGGTTGGTTTGACTAGATTGTGAAATCCGTAAACACCTCAGAGAACAGCGGAAACAAACCTCTTGAAGGTGATTTCCACACTCCTCCAGTTAGGCTGCAAGTTTGCCCCCTGCTGGTGTCTTCATTTATTGCAAAAAGACTGTGCTTTTATTTTGTCTGCTGGTGTTCTGCCTACACAGCCCCTCCGAATTGAACGGCTTTCCTTGCGTCCTACGGAAAACTAAGGGCTCCTTAGGAAGAACTTTGAAAGCACGAGGCCTAAAAAATTCCTTGATTATGTGCTCCTGGCTGAGATTGAAGGGAGCAAAGAAAGCAGGAAAGATGAAAACACTCCTTAGAGCTCTTTGTCTAATTCAAAAGTATTTTCCCCTTGTAAAAATTAATGGTGGTGTTATAGCTACAAAAAAAAAAAAAAAGAAAAAGAAAAGAAAATACAGACTGTACAATCCTGGGTTATCTCACGGTGTAACTTTTACTATTTCAAGCAGGTGGTAATTTTTAGTTAATTGTAAACCTGTTGTTTCAAAGGTCATTGGAAAATCAGTTAAAACGTTACCAAACAAATGCTCCTATTTCCCCCTGATTATGTTAACATGGAAATTTCCGGCTTTCGTAGGGGACATGGGACACTGTGGGCTTCTGCCTCGGAACACTGGTCTATCCCAGGGCAGTTTCAGTCCCGGGGTCGGGCGCCCTGGCCGTTTTGGGCTGGCACTGGTGGGTGGGCTTTGAATAAACATCCCGACTATTACCGCGATGTGGACCTTCAGACATGTATTTTTTCGTGTTGTGCATGATAAGAACGGGCTGGCCACACCCAAGTTCTTTGGCTCTCCGAGTCCCACTGGTTGAAAGAAGATGAAAATGATCTACTTTTTGGTCTGTGAGGAGTCCATGAGGTCAACAGGAGAGGACTGGGGAGGGGGGGCAGGGTATGTCTAGCTCAGTGCCAATGCCTTTTCCTTGACTTTCTCTGAGAATCTGGTCTCGCTTCAGTGACTCAGGAAATCACAGGGACCAATGAATTGCTGATAAAATAAAGCTCATAATGTCAGAGCCAGCTAATTTGAACCACCGATAGTCAGTACAAAATGTATAATTAACTTCAAGATTATTATTTTTTATTTTTTTATATTATATTAGTTTCAGACGCACAGCAGAGTGGTCAGAGAATTATAACTTGCGAAGTGATTTCCTTGATAATTCTAGTACCTACCTGGCCCCATACACAGTCATTACGATATTATTGACCACATCCTCTGTGCTGTACTTTACATCCTCACAACTATTTTGTAACTTCCTACCCCCTTCACCTTTTCCAGCCCACCCCCTGCCCCGCATCCCACTCTCATCTGGAAAAAATAAGGAATGATTGAAAAAGTCAATTCATAGTTTAGGTAAAGTTCTAAGGAAAACTATTCCTTTAAGGAATTCCAGAATCATAAATCATACTTATTTGCTTCGTGATCAAATCTTTACAGCCTTCTACTGTGGGGAACACTGGGTCAGTTTAACCAGGTTCTGCTCAGAGCTCCTGCTGTCCACACACAAGCTCCCCTTCAGATAGATGCTTTCCTCATCCACTGAGCTTCTTCTCTAAATAGCCTAATTAGTGAACATTTTCTCCATGGATTTTTTTAAAAATCAAAAAGATGTGATCTGTGTATTCCAGCTTATCACACCTCAGTATTGAACGTATTTTCTTACCCAGATTATGAAAATCAGCGTTCCACGTGGACCTTGCCCTGCCCTTTGTAACTAGCAGTGTTGGTTAATACACACCGACCAGGGAGCCTCATCATTATGAATGGCAATTGCACTGATTGTTCTCCTGGCTCGCTTTCAACAGCCACATCGCTCATCTTGCTATCTGGATGCTATGCGCTAGGACTAGGGGCTCAATTTCAATGGCACGTTTCCCTTGCACCCAGGAAATCCCAAGGATTGATGAATTTTGATACCAGTTTCGGCACTGGGAAGTGGAGCCTGCTGTGACAGATACCTAAGAGTGTGGAAGCAGTTTTGGAAGTGAGTGGATAATGGTGGAGGCTGGAAGAGTTTTAAGGAACTTGATAGAAAAACCTTAGAATGCCTTAAAGAGACCGTTGGTAGAAACACAGATGTTAAAGGCAATTCCGGTAAAGGCTCCGAAAGAAGAGAGGAGAGCTACAGGGAGCAGAGGGCACATCTTAGAGACCACATGCATCCCTGTGAACAGAATGTTGCTAAAATATGAAGGGTAAAGATGCTTCTGGTGAGGTCTCAGATGGAAAGGAGAACATGTTATTAGACACTAGAGATAAGGTGGGTTTTGTTACACAGTGGCAGAGAACATGGTTGAATTATGTTCTATTATTGGGAGGAAAGTAGATCTTGTAAACATCGAACTTGAATATTTTGCTTGGAGATTTCCAAGCAGTACAGAAGTTGCAACCTGGCTTCTCCTTGATGCTTATAGTGAAATGTGAGAGGCAAGAAATTAATAGAGGAAGAAATTGCAAAGTACAAAGGAGCTAGTGTTTGATTATTTTGGGAGATTCTCAGCCTATTCAGATAGCTACTTTAGAAATCGGGCCAAGGGTGTGGATGGACAATCATTTGCTAAAGAGATTAGGTGTGTGGCCGAGGGATCTGATCACCCACTCAGCAGAAACCGGGAACAGAGATGGGGTTACCCAGGAGAGCTGCACGGAGGATCATCTTTTTGGGCGGGTTACCTCTGTGAATTGCATGGGAGACTGACAAGGTGTTTGAGGACTTTATACTAGCAGAATCACTACCAGCCCAGACCACAGAAGACAGACAGAGCATGAAGAGAAGGAGCAATATGAGTCAGAGGGCAGAGCGATAGATGCAGACGCTTGGCTGATGGGACCCCTTGGAACAAGGAGGTGGGGCTGCCATCCCATCTGAGCCAGATGACTGAGCATCAAGCCACAGACCATTACTCTCAGGACTTGAAATCTAACAAAACTTGCCCTGCTAGTTTTTAAAACTTGCTTGGGACCTATTACCCAATTTTCCCTTCCAATTTCTCCCTTTGGAATGAGAATGTCTATCCAAAGCCTGGATATTGAGTTTTGAGAACAGGTAACTTATTCTCTGGCTCCCACCCGTGGGTGATGGGTTGAATTGGGATTTTGCTCCTCATCTGGAGGGCTTGTGGAAATGCCGGTAGTTGGGTCTCTCCCCACTTTACTCGCTCAGCGAGCCTTGGTGGGGGAGAGGTTGAGACTCAGAATTTTCCTTTCTAACAAAGTTCCCAGGTGGTGGTGATACTGGTGGTTGGGGACCTCACTGTGAGGTCATTCATTGCTTGGCAACTAGTCTTGGTCCCCCTGGAGGCTGCAAGTTTGAATTTTAGGTTTCTTTCTTTAAAGATCAGACACTAGAGGGCGGTGTGATCACAGCTCAGGGGCTGGAGAGCAGACGGACTTTACTCAACTCCACACCAGCTTGTGGGAATTAACCACCGCTTCAGCCCAGGCATCTTCGTTTAACCTGTTCTGTTTCTTCACACTTCATATAAGAATTTGTCTGGAAGAAAGGTTCTGCTGATAAAAATAAGTTTATTTTTAAACTTATTTAAAATAAGTTTAAATGAGGCTGGTGTGCCTCAGTGGATGGAGTGCCAGACTGTGAACCAAACAGTCGCCGGTTCGATTCCCAGTCAGGGCACATGCCTGGGTTGTGGGCCAGGTCCCCAGTTGGGGCTGTGTGAGAGCTAATGCATGTTTCTCTCCCTCCTTTCTTTTCTTTCTAAAAATAAATAAAATCTTTTAAAAAAAAAGTTTAAAAGCTTCTCTCTCTCCAGGCCCTTCCTCGTCACATCAGGGCCTGTGAGCTGAGTGCTGAGGCTGTGGGTGCCTGTGATTTTAGGTCTCATTTTTCAAGCAACTTTGCAATCGAAAGAGGAGTTGGCTTCTGAGCCCGGTGTTTCTTTCGAAATGTTTTCAACGCGCCTGAATTCTATTAATAATGAAAACGGAGTTGTGGGACCAAATCCGTTCAGAAACATGGGGTTAAAAAAAGTGACGTGGGTTTCTTTACTGGAACATTCCTCAGAGCTTTGATTTGGACAGTGGAAACTTCTGGAGGAGGAAGTAGATGACTGGAAAAGAAAACAGCGATCTGATTCCAATCCTTCACCTTCTTCATGAAGGAAGTAGAGATCAGAAGATCAAGTGACTGAGCAGTGACAGGGGCCGGTCTCGTTTGCACTGGGCAGTATACCTGCGGAACTGTGTGCGGTGACAACACCCGGGCGAGGTGAGGGGTTACTGCGTGTTCGGGACCTGGGTCTTCCCGTCCCAGCTGCGGGACGCCCCTCCTCCCAGTCTCTGCAGGCGGCGCCCCGCCCCTCCTACAGATGGCGCTGCCACGCCCTCATCAGGGAGGACTTCCCCACCAGCCTGTCTGAACGGCCCTCCTCCCATCACCCTCTTTTTCCTTCTCTTGCCTTGTCACCACTGGTTATGGATTAAATGCTTACTTGTTTTTTTCTGTTTCTTGCCTCTGAAACAGAAGAAACCTGAAAGAAAGGATTTGATCCATCTTGGTGCCTACCATATTTTTTAATTGGCAACATTTTTTGGATAAGTTAACTAATTCTATCAAAGAGTACAATGTAAGATCGATTACACTGTCAGGGTTCAGAGGCACAGAACCAAAGGAGTTACGTATGTTACATGTCAAATGTATGCAAATGGTAAAAACTAGTGGGTTTGAAGAAATAGTTCCAACAGGAGCCAGATAATCTGAATTCTATAGGAATTTATAGATAAATTTCCACTTGCATTTCTGGGTTTAGAAGTATCATGATGGCACTTTCCAGTAATTGTTTAAATTTAATGGTATTTTATTTTATACAGCCTGGTTGTATTAGAGAAGATTCTTCCAGTCTTTGGGAAGTTTGAATTTAAATGTTATTAAGGTGACAGGTATTTATATTTATCCCAAGGTCCCTCTGAGAGGGAGTTCTACCCTGGGTTCGACTGCAGTTAAGATGACGGCCTTGTGGGATACTGGCCACTTCACAATTGTCCATCGCCGGATCTCACGTTCCTGCAGCGGGCAGACTGACCTGATCTCTGCAAGGAAGCGAATTCAGCAAATGTTGTCCCAGGCTTCTTCCAGGCAGGAGGGAGGAGACCCTGGAAGGGGGTAGAGGTGTTGGGGTGTTGAGTTGCTAACAGACAAGGAAGCACAGGGCCCTTCAAAGATGTTTTGCAGGTTCACTGACTTATAATAAGGTCCACTTTCGGCGAGGACCCTCCCCTAGTGAGCCTCATAGGGTGTTACCTTCTGTTCTTGAACCACAAGGTCCCCCATCCCCTGCCTACAGTGAGGTGATAGGGTTGGGGAGTGGAGGGCTGTGTGTGTGTGAGATCTTCAATAAAAAAAGAAAGCCTGAAAATAAATGTGATGTGATGAAGACCTGGCTTCGGGTATTTTTAGCTGCAGCGACCCTGGCTGTAATGTTTCTACAAACACATTTCCATGTACTTGTTAGTAGCAATCAATTAGTCCTCTGAGAAGCTCACTTTGAAAGGAGCTTAAGATAATGCTTGTCATGGAAGATGATGCTCCCCAGAACAGAGCAAGAACTCGGAGAGGGAGGACCTTCTAGACCATTCCTCCTCGTCCACCACCCACTGCATCCTTTCACCAGCTGGGTCGCATGAAGACAGCCTTGCTTGGAGACCCACTGGATAACCCTCAAAGAAGAGGTAAATACTGATCTCATTTGTATCAACAAAGGTCTTAAACAGAATAGGTGGCGATGACAATCAGAAACTGAATTACATCTATAAGGAGCGATAATGAAAATGGAAACATTTGCCAGTGATTAAATTAAAGTGACTGCGTTCTACGTAATTCTCAGAAGGTACGGAGTGGCTGTTCTCCTCGGAATGCTTTTGTGGTTTCTGGGTCTTTCTCGCGTAGGTTAGCCTTCCTGGAGGCCATCTGCAGTCTGTGCTCCTGGAGGCCTGCTCTCTTCTGTCGTCCATTCTCTGTCTAGTCTGACCGTGGATTATTCGCACGACATCTTAGTTGGACTTCCAGTTGAGTTTCTCATCTTTTTCTCCATGCCTTTCATGGACCCACCACTATTTCTGCCACCTTGGCAATGCTGAAATTCCTCTGCCTTTTCTCATCTTGTTGCCTGCTTAGCCCTCCTGCCCTCTGAATCTGGCCTGAGTGTATCAGAAATAAACCTAACAAACCCCCCCCCCACAACCTCCCACTTGATGAGGGGAGAGAGAACCACAGCCTCTTTGGGGAGAGGGGAGGATGCACAGGAAAAGGCATCAGAATCAGGCATGAGTACAAGAGGGAGGAATGTGATTTTGAGGGATGAGGGAGACGGAAGTTAATCACCCCGACTAATAAGGAGGACAATCCTGCTGCTAGAGTTTTTCAGGTTCTTGAGTTCAAATACCAGCTTCCTCATTTTCATGCGAAGATCTTGGACATTTACTTGTGGTTGTTGATATTGTTCCTGCTTCTCCTTGCTGGCTCCAGACAATCATCCCTAACTTCTTAGGAGAAAATTAAAACGTTCATTTCTTTGAAACTCATTTAACCAGGCCACTTCCCCATGATCTGGTTGCTGACATCTACTGAGCTGATGTCTCTTCCTAAGTCGTTAAACTCTTGGGCATCAACTCTTCATCCCCAGTCCTCCTGTTATCTCGCACTTCTTTAATATCCATATGAAAGGCATCTTGTCTTTCCAGTTCCTCAATCTCCTCATTTCAAAGACTCCCTTTTGTGCTTTATCTCAGCTACCCATTCTTGTGGTCACATCCTATTCTCATTCTAATACAAGAAATTCAGTCCTATGGCTCTGTCAACAACAATCTCTTTTTGTTTACTTCGTCAGCTACTTTGAGGGTACCATTCTCCATCTTCATCAAGATACCTCTCTTCTCCTCCAAGCCCCCAGAATGCCCTTTTCTTTATTTCCCTAATAATCATACCAAAGTTCTAAACTCCATTGCCTGCCTAAGTTTGGATTACAGCTATGAGGAAAAACTTCAGTTCTGGGGGAGGGGAGACCTTTGCCTTCTGGAGAAAGTCACCCAGCAAAGCAGAATGCTTGCACTCTAAATTCCTAGTCACCTGCCTTCGAGGCAGTACCGCAGATTTGTCTAGTTGCCCAGTCCTCCTACTCTCCTTAAAAGCCTTTGCACAACTTACCTGTCCTTCCCAGTCCTCTGATTCCCTCATCTTTCCTTCATTCTCAGACTAGAATCTACTTCATGGAGGGAAAAGGGAAGAACCCAGATGCCATCTCCCTTATGTTCCCAGCAACGTGCATACGATTCTATACCTGCCTCCCCTGCCCCTTCTCTTCTCTAGGGCCAGTTCCTCCAAGTCCTCTTCCTCCCACCTGAGAACATTGACATGACAGTTTTTTTTTATAGTTCACCTGTTTTACCTAATTTGACCCTCTTCATTAAAAAATTTATCCTTATTCAACATTTTCCATTTCAGCACACCTTCTCTTCACTCAACAGCCCTCTTCAGTTATAACTGAGCTCCCTCCCCTCCATCACAGGCAAGAGTTTGAACATGTTATCTGTACTATTTCCATCTTTCCCCCACCCTCTCATCTTCTGACCCACTTTAAAGTATCTGCTCCTCTAAATGGGAAAGTCTGTTGTCAAAAATGACCTCCTTGTTTGCAAATCTGGTGGAAATGTTTCGGCCTTCTATTAATTGACTTCTCAGCATCATTTGAATTGCTGATCACTCCTTCCTGCTTCAAACATTCTCTTCTTTTAACAGGTACAGCAGCCAAAACCCTCTAAGTTTTTTTTCTTTCTCTTTGGCCTCTCCTTAGACTTCTGTGCATGCTCATTTTTCTTTAAATGACCCATAATTGGCGTTCTTAAAAGCTTCATCTTTGACTCTCTTCTTACTTGGTACTTTCTTCTTAGGCAGTTTCATCTATGATCATGGCTTTGCGTACCATCGAGATGGTACTGACACATTTATACGTGTTGCGGAGACACCTCTTGTGAATCCTCTATGTCTAGTGCGAACCTCACATCCACACTTGAGTGGCTCAAGAGGAGTTTGAATGCAGCACTTTCAAACATAGCTCACAATCTTCACACAGTCCTCTTCCACTGCACGGTACCACCAGGAATCTAGAAATTCCCTCTCCTCTAGCTGCATTAAATTCAACTCCCTGTCCTGTCAATTTTACCTTCAATGATTCTCAGGTATGTTCTCTCTATTTACCCGTGTAATACCCTAGTGTTAACATCATTAGCTTTAGTCTGGATAAATGCCTACTTGCTGTTCTCCCCACAAGTTCTCTGGCCCTCCCTCTAAGTCTCCAGCCAGCATGATCTTTTCCAAATGCAAAAATAATTCTCATTTTTTAACTCAAAAATCCTCTAATAGATCCCCAGTCTCCCTGCCATGACCTGTAAGGCCTCAGACATCCTTCTTCTTCCCTGCGGTCCCCCATCCCCCATCCCATCCTGAGCCACTCTCTCTTTCTGATGAGTGAGTTTTTGCCACAGTGGCATCCTTCAGTTCCTCAAGCACACTGTCTCCCTCTGCCCCAGGGCCTTTGCATGTGCTGCTCCATGGGATGGCACAGTCCTGCTCACCCTGTACCCTGGTTGTCTAATCTTTGTTCTTCAGCTTCCAGCTCCTGTGTCATTTCCCCAGAGACATTTTCCTTAACTCTCCAGTCCAGGCCAGATTCCTTTGTCATGTCCTTTCACAGACAGCCTTCTTACAGTGCGCATTTCCTCGTGGGTGACTTTACATCCACTATTGTGTTTATTGGGTTAATAGCTGAGTTTTCCATTAGGCTGTAAGCTCCATGACATTAAGGATCAAGTCTATTATTCTTGTTTGCAAGTAATACTCTCAGTGCTTGTAAAAGAGTCTGGTAGTTTATGGGCTTAATAAATGCTTTTTAAATGAATGGAAATTCCACTGAGCCCCACTCGCCTCTTTTTAGAAAATAAAAATTGTTAATAGAAGCTTCATGGGAATACTACGAAGATTAAATGAGATCTGTGCATATAAAGAACCCAGCATAGTATGTGGCATATCATTACTGCTCAATATAGCTTTAGTTCCTTTCTCCCCCCTTCCCTCTTTTTCTTCTTTCCATTTTATAACTAGCAACTCTGTGCCTGCCTTCATGAGCTGGACGTCCATAGGTGTTCTGTGGTCTAGATACTGGTCTTGGCAGATGAAGGCAATGCGTGGTGGTCTGGGGTGGGGTGAAGGGCTCGCTCCTGACCTTGGGAGTGTTCAGGGGTTCCTTTTGGCTGTATTTCTCCAGACCCTTTCCACTTTCACTGTGCGCAAAGCAGGTACTTCTGCCAGGGGGGAATGATAGGAAGCCATGTACTCAGAGCTGAGCCAGAGACCTTTATTCTTAGAAGGGTAAATAAAGAGGCCAGTCTGGGGTTGCAGAGAAGAGTTGAGGTTTGCAGCTATCATCAGAGGACTTCCTGGTAAGAAGCACCTTTATTGGTTTTGACCTTCAACCTCAGCTTTGAGAGTGGCTGGGGAAACTCTGTCTCTCCGATGTTTCTCCAACCCCACCTTTATTCCAGTGTTTGGGTCACTGTCCCAGTTGATTTATTTATGTGCCTGTCTCATTTGATTGTCTCTCACGCAGGCCATTTACCAAGACTGCAATGAGTAGCTTTCAGCACCATGCTCTCTTGGAACGTTTTCATATGTAGAGGAGCATTCGTGCGTCCCTGGAGAACTACGAGCCTTTCTCTAGACTCGGGAGCACCTCTTGCCGATGCCCTGACTCTAGTCTTTCATTGTCAGCCTTTTATCTATCAGCGTGCACGTGAATTCTGCCCAGAAGAGGGACCATCCTGCTTTCCTGTGGGAAACATTCTTAAAAGAGAGTTTCTTTCAGATACGAATCTAGGTTGACCTTTATATTCTACTGGCTTCTGACCTCCATTGTGTTGAGACATCTGCCCTTGGTTTCATGCTTGTTTCTTTCTAGGTAAATCTCCCTTTTTCCTGGCTATTCTTTGATTGTATATGTCTTTTCTGTTCTTCAGTTTCACTACAGTGTGTGTGGTTGGAATGTCATTGATTTTGTCCAACTTGGTATTTGTTGAGACACTTGAATGTGGGGATCGGTGTCTTACATCACTTTGGAAAATTATCAGCCGCTCTCTTTGAATTTTACGTCTTCTCCATTCAACTCTGTGTTATCTCCTTCAACTTCAGCCAGGCACTGGGTAAGCTCATGTTTCTCACAAGACACACCAGGGTGGATTTGGTTGGGAAAATTCTTTGCTGTATAGGACTATTCCTTGCATTACGGGACATTTTACATTCCTGGTTTCCAGACAGTAAATGCCATTGTAATGCAAGGGTCTTCAGATACTTCCAAATGCTCCCTAAGGAAAGCAGTAACACCTCTCTCTGCCTGGGAAACACTGTGATCAATCTTCTCTCTCTCAGCTATGTCTTCTCACCTTTCATGTTGTTAATCTATGCCTCTCGGTGCTGAATTCTAATTTATGAAGCTGTGCTTTCTATCACTGGTTTTCTTTTTTGGCTGTGTCTAAAAATCTGTTTAAACCTTCTGGAGTTTTTAAATTCTATTTCATTTTTCACTGCTAGATGTTTTGGAAATTTGGCTCCTTTGCAAATTTATTCGGTAATGGTTGATAACCTTGTGTTCCCTTGCCATATTTATATTAAATATTTTTATTTCTTGAAACATATTAATCCTTTTATATTTATATATTTTGTGCAATCCAAGATGTCACTGATGATAAGAAACACCCCTCATTTATGTATCACTAAGAAAAATAAAAGACTGTCTCTGTGACTGATAAGTGTTCTTACAATATCCCTCTATGGAGAAATATTTTTTCTTCTTTATTCAATATATTGAGAGCATAAACCCATCTTTGGAAACTGATCAAACATCTAGACATTTTTCTTGCCATTTCCCTGTAATCTGAATTAAGACTTAAGTTTTAGGACTGTAATGGGAGATATCAGAGAAATGGTGACTCTAATATAATCCAAAATTCAAATAAAAGCCTAGTTTGGTAATATAACATTCAATTACAAAGTTATTTTAAAATATCTTTTGTTCTCTTTTATCTATTCATGATACCATCTTTTTCTTTGAATTTGCAAGTCAATACATCAGATATGGATGACTTAATGAATACCATTTACATATCCTTTACTGTCCAAAGAATGTGTGTCTAGAGGTGGTGATGGGCTACTCTGAGTAACACACATTTCTGCCCCCAGTCGATCTGCCACCCATGCTGTGCATTCATAAGACAGTAGGGAGATTTAGGTAGAATCTGTGGCCATGACAATGGAATAAAGTTAAGTGGCCCACAAAGCGCTAAAACCTGTTCTCTGGCCCCTGTCAATACTCAGTGGCTCCTCCTTGATGGCATCGCGCCCACTTGGCTGGCTCTGCTGCTGCTGATAGCCTGGAAGAGGGCTGTGCTTGTCACTCGAATCTGGTGCTGGCTGTCAGCCCCGAGCTCCTTCATCCTTGGATCATTTTATCCCTCTGCCCTGAACGCTGGCCACCTCATCTGCATCTCCGTCCACTGTCCACCGTCTGCTCTGCACCTCCACGGGGCCAGGAGACCGTTCTGGGTCTCTTCCATTCTGTATGGGATCGGGGGACACTCAGGGTCATGCTCTTAAGTTGAATCCCAGGAGAGGAGAGGATTCATGTTAACTCACACCTCTATTTTCCTTTCCTTCCTTTTCCCCATAGCCAGCTGAGTCAGAGGCATTCACATTTCTCATTTTTATTCGTCCCGCCTTCTGAGTTTTTAAATCTGTGAGGCCTGGTTCTTCATGTGGGAATGGGATCCTCTGACATTTAGAACAATTTCTCTTAAAAGTCAATTATCTCATGAAGCTCAGTGTTTCTAGTAAGTATGCAAATGAGAAAGACTTGAGATTGTTTTCTGGATACTGGAACAAATAATAACAAGGAAGAAGCCATTTGTCATGTGTCCTGGGTCACTCCATCATCATCCTCCTTAAGACCTGGATGGGGAAGCAGGACAAAGTCAGGGAGGCAAGAGCTGGTGAGGCCCCTGTAGGACCTTGGAGATCGTAGCCTCTGAGGTGATGGCCCTTTTACTTGAAGTGAAAAGAAAGGTCACTGGAGGAGCCAGGAGTAGCATGACCAGATTCATGTTCTAACAGAGTCTCCCACCCCCACACTGCGCTACAAATAGACTCCAGTGGAGCCAGGCTAGAAGCCCTAGCAATAAAGGGAACGCCAGCCATGTCGTGGGAGACGTTGTTACGTAGCACAGTAGCACAGTCACGTAGCACATAATAACGTGTCAGTAAACAACAGACCACAGTTATGACGGTAGTCCCAGGCGGGGGGCAAGCCCGAGCAAGCAGACGGACAACCTTTTCTGTTTCTCCTGAGACGAGTGTGCTCTAGCTGTTTCTAGCCCCTTATTTCTGTCATTTCTTTGTGAACTTTGATGCCGTTGGTATTTCAGAGTCATCCTATGTACAGAACATTTAAGATATTTCTCCATAAGGTGTTCTTATGTGACCACACAAAAGCCTACGGCTTGCAAAGCAAAACTGTGTTTTAATACAAAAACCTTTCTCTTAAAAAAAAAAAAATACTCTAAGGTTACCTGTTGACTTATTCCCAGAGAGTAAACGTATTGTCACCCTTTGGATTAGTTTCTGGTATGACAGTTGAACATGGTATCTCACTGTTGTTTTAAGATACATTTCTCTTATGAGTTAATTTTAGCATCTTTTACATGTCTGAGCCATTTGCATTTCCCTTTCTCTGAATTCTCTGTTCACACCCTTTCCTGTTTTTCCATCAAGTTGTTGATCTTTTTCTTATTGATCTGTATTTGTTCATTTTCAATTCAGGAAAGTAGCTTTGATGAGTTGCAATGATTTCCCCAGATTACCTTTTTTGTTGTTGCTGCTTTGCTTAGAGTGTTTTTTTCTTCCATGCATAAGTTTAATTTTTTGACTTCTAGGATTTATTTTAGAAAGGTTTGTGGTTATAAATTCTTCCATGTTTTCCTTCTGTCCTTTGTAGTTTCATTTTTTATATCTGCATATTGATACATATACAATTACATATTGATAGAGTTATTCTAGCACTCTTGGATCCTACTTAGTTTTTCCTTTAAAATCAAAATTAAATTGTTTTGATCTTTTAAATATTCCATTTTTTCTTTCTCTTGTATGAAATTCTATCTTTATTAGAGTTTAAAATCCCAAATAAAGACTAATTCAGAATTTCCTACTGTTTTATTGGATTGTCTCTTCATGCTCCTATGTTACTGTGACTAAGAGTCAAGAGGATTTTATTCTCTGCAAATAATTTATCTTATTTTTCTATTTAAAAAACATATTCTTGGTTCTTCCTTAATTTTTCCAAATAAAAATTTAGAATCACCCTTATTATTTCTGGAAAAAAGAAAAATGTTGTATTTTTTCACTGGAATTAGATTTAATGTCTAAATTGTTTAGGAAGCCTGATGGCTTCATATATATATTTTCCTAACCAAGAACAAGGTAGTTTTTTTTCCATATGCCTAGGTGTTATTTCATACTCTTCATAAGTATTTTCAGGCATATTCATATATGTCTTCCACATTTATTAAGTCATTAACTAGATTAAATTTATTTTAGTCCTGCCTTACATGGGGTCTTTTACTAAGTGATTATTATATCATGAAAGCTGTTGTTTTCTGTATACTTACTTTCTATACTACTATCTCAGTTTTGAGTTGAGTCTCTTGTGTACAAACTTGTAGCCTCTGGAATAGCAATAGTTTTCCTCCTTTCCATTTTTTTTTTAGATTTTTAATTAATTAATTATTTCTTTTTAGAGAAAGGGGAAGGGAGGGAGAAAAACATCAATGTGTGGTTGACTCTCATGTGGCCCTGACTGGGGACCTAGCCCTCCACCCAGGTATGTGCCCTGACTGGGAATCTAACCAGTGACCCTTTGGTTCACAACCTGTGCTCAATCCACTGAGCTACACCAGCCAGGGCTCCTTTCTGATTTTTAAAGTCATTTTTTTGCTTGTCTAATTGTGTTGGCTAATATCTCTAGTATAATAAGTTAAGTGAGAAGGATAATAGTGGTCATCCCTTTCTTGCTTTTGACATAAGTAGGATTGTCATTAGTTTTCTCCACTGAGTGTGTGTTGACTTTGGAGCTGGGTTTTTAGTCCAGTGATTGGATTTGGGGATTTGGAGAAAAGTATATTTGAAACACAAACCTTGAGTCAGCATTCTTTATTCCCAGTGGCATACTGCTCAGTGTATCCTCTGCTGAAGTTTCAAAGGGCAGGCGAGCTTGGACAATTTTCAGCACAACTCATCAGAAAATTAGAAAGATTCTTTAATATTTCTATACACATTATTTTATTTAGTACAATCTCTGCCATTTAAAAATTAGGTGCCCACCCCAATCAGTGTGTTCTTATTTATGAATACTTGTAGAAACCTATGGAATTTCTGTTCAAGTTTTCTGTTTTAGACAGACATTACACTGATATAGCAGTAAAATACCTATCTGGGGTCCTAACAGGAAGAAAGCACATTGTCTGTCCCTGGGCCACTAGGAACTGAGATGAATGTCACTCTGGGGACACTCAGGAGTGTCTGGAATTATTGTTGAGATAGAGTTTCAACAATAAAGCTCAGCAAAAGTCAAAGTGAAAAACTACCATAAAAAATCAAATTGTGATATTATCAAATAAAAGCTTGTTCATAATGCTAAGTTATCAAGATCGGAGAGGAGTCCTTAGAAACTGGACCAAACTTTGTAATTCTCTTAGAGAACTGTTATATAGAAATACACTTAATGGAAGAAAAAGGAAAATGACTCGTGTGACAAAATGTTCCATGTGCTGTCTGCTGTCTGTTTTGATATGATAAAACACACATCTAAGCCAGGAAGCAGGGTCAGTCCCGTTAGCACTTCTGCTCACAGATGGGGAACATCAACTCTGGGACGGTGGTTTGTTTCCATGCCATTGTCATGTCCTTTCAAGTGCTCAAAACAGAATTTTTCAGTCACTGCCATTCACCGGGGTCCCAACGTGGGCTGTTTAATTGAGATTAGTGAGGTCCTGTTGACTGCATCCGGTTCAGCTGAGCATAAAGACATCTGGTCTGAAGCTGGATTTGGGGTGGTTTTGAAAAGGTTCATCGGAATCCAGACTTGTGATGAGTGTCAATTTATGGCATTCAGTGACATTGTGACCAGCACAGTTCTTGCTAAGAGGCGGTAGTCATTAACATAAGATTAGATGACATCCCTTGGTCCCTCTGGGTGTGGCTCTTGTGCATCCTGATTTAGGGGAGAGCTCTGCACTTCCTTTTGGCATTTGACTGAGTAGATAATGTATATGCTTCTAATAAGGAAAATTCCAGCAATGACAGCAAAATAACTCCCGTAAACCAAAAACTGTAGAAAAACAAATAGAATTAGATACACATAAGAGCTGACCATCTTTGTGATTGATTATTCATAGTGATGCCATTGATTTGCTTGGATTAGGGAATAACTGAGACCCAGGACCTTAATATGGGATATTTAGGTTTGCACAGTACTTTCCTCTGCCAACTTGGAAGAACCAGGTATGAAAGTGTTAGCAATACAGTAACTAGGAGTGTGGGCTCTGGAGCCAGGGTGGCTTGGTTCATGTTTTCGCCAGCCTCGCCAATAGTGGAAAAGTACTAACTCCCACTGATTATGCACCTGCGTTTGTAGGATGGTGCAGTGCTGTGTGTAATGTCTCCAGTAGCAAATTTTAGACACTGAGGATACTTTTTATCTATCGTATCTCCCCCTTTTTCAGGTCCTTATATAAATGGGAGACTGAGCTAATTTTACGTCCCTCAGGAGTACGGGGGACAGGCAATAGAGGTCTGCAGCCAGGTGAGCCTCCTAGTTAAATCTCAGTAAACCTTGGAACTAGACGGTGGGAGGAAGAAGACACATCTGGGGACACAATGACGTGTTACCTGATGATGTTTTAGGAGCCAAAGACACATGCCGACTTACTGTGATTACTGCTTGAAACTACTTGGTGTGTTATACTGATAATTAAGGAATTTCTTGTTTTAAAATTTGCCTAGCCAAGGAATTTGAGAAATTTAAACATTGGCAGTGGTAAGGGTGTAGGATCCTTTGAGAGGACCTAGTTTCTCTCCATTCCCACCAAGTATGAGCAGCAGTTTTGCAGCTTACCTGAATGCTGACTGGCAGGTTGAGCCCCCTGGGGTCTACTACGATCACAGTTATCAGGGTCTGAACCACCAGGGCAATGAAGGTGTTGATTCCGAACACCAGGGCGTATCGTTCCACACTCAGATTGACGGCAATCTGGAATCTGTCATTAAACACGAAACACGTTTCTAACAAGAACATACATGGGATTCTTATCTTTAGAAGACAAAACATAAATAAAATAAAATAAAATAAAATAAAATAAAATAAAATAAAATAAAATAAAATAAAAGCAGTCTGCCGGATGGGAAGGACATTGAGGAGATGAGTGAAAAGGGGAAGGAATTACAATGTACGAGTTGCCAGTTATAGAAAGTTGTAGGAGGTACAGAACAGAGGAAGAATTTAGTCAGTTATATTGCAATAACTATATATGGGATCAGATGAGTGCTTGATGTAGGTGTGATTACTTCGTAAGTTATAGGAATGTCTAGTCACTGTGTTGTATTCCTGAAACTGGTATAATACTGTGTGTTAACTATAATTGAAAAAAAAAAAAGACAAAAGAGTGTCTTTATTTTTTTGGATTTAAACATATTTATTTATTATTTACTTTTATTTTTCAAACACAGTTTGCATTCAATAACATTCCGCACCAGTTTCGGGTGTACAGCAAAGTGGCAGGAAAACCATGCACTCTACAGAGTGGTCCCCCTGCTCCTCCAAGGACCCACCTGTCCCAGACCCAGTTTTGACGTTATTGGCTGTGTTCCCCAGGCTGCAGTCTGCATCTCTGTGTCTATTCTGCAGCCACCACTTTGTCCTGCTTAACCCCTCCAGCTTTTTCCTGCAGCCCTCAACCCCTTCCTCTCTGACAGCTGTCAGTCCGTTCTCTGTGTCTAGGACTGTTTCTACTTGGTTTATTTTCTTCATTAGATTCCACATATAAGTAAAATCATGTGGTATTTGTCTTTGTCTGAGTGGCTTATTTCTTGTTAACAGCAATTCTCAACTAAATCTCCTCCAGTATAGACAAACAGACAGGGCAAAGAAAAGGAGTTTTAAAATAGGTAAAGGCTTAATTAAATTAGTTATAGGAAATATACCAAATTCCTCCTATCCAAAGTAATACTTCCAGAAATTAAGCCTAAATGTTCTAAGTTCTCATAACTTAGGATATTGGATGCAATATGATCTTAGTGTTTTATAGTGGATTTTTATAAAAATGCATGCAACACCCAATCTAAGGAATTTTTTAGAGTTATTCATTTTATTGTCAATTGTTTGTTTTGAGAGTTTCAAAATTTGGAAGTGTGAATTATTCTTTGGAAGATCCAGACCACGACTGGTTGTAGAGTTGAGTCTGTAATTAATTTTTAATAAATAATAGATTTTGAAATCTTAAAACACTTCTGAAAGACTGAAAAATGTGTTACTTAAGAGTTCTCCCTTGGAATGCAGGTAAAGGCTTTGTCTTCTGAATATTCTTACAATGAAAAGAAATAATACAATGCTACCTTAACCAGATGCTCACGTTAAAGAAAGAAATTCAAGACACATGAGTTGGATTCATTAAATGACACATTTCAGTGAAAAAAAATAAACTTGTTAACAAGTTTCATCTCTGCCATTTCACAATCTTTTCCCAGGGTGCTCATAATTCTGTGCCTTGTGAATTGCTTATCAAACATTTTTCACAAATTAAAAAACAAAACCTGATACAGTTTTTGTCTCTACTTTCTTTATGTGATTTTATTTCTTTTTTTTAATTTTAATTATTGTTCAGGTACAACTTTCTATCTTTTTCTTTATGTGATTTTAAATTCAAATGTTTCTTCTCTTTTTCGGTTACTACTAAAGTACATCTCCTATATAGTCAGCTTTCTTTGTACTTAGATGTGGAACCAAATGTTTCTAATTGTTCTTTAAAAAAATGACCCCTGGAATTTAGTTTCTAATAATCTTTGCATCTGCACTTTTTGATATCTGACTTTTTATAGCTTGCTAAGAATATTTATCACAACCTGACAACGTATCATTGCTCTTGGTTTATGAACTGACAGAAATTTCTTTTTTTTTTCTTTTGAGAATCTTTATAAGAGTTTACTTGAGCCAAACTGATGACATATGCCTGGGAGCAAGTTCTCAAATTCTTCAAAGAGTAACTTTTGGGTTTTTTGCACCTTCTTTCTTGCATCTGAAGGTAAGGGGGAAACTAAGATGTGGGAGGAAGCAAGGCCAGGACTGGACTGCAGGGCGGTTTACAAGATCATGTGCTTCCTTGAAGGTGGTTACCCTCATTTCAAAGGTGTGTTCACCTAGATGCCCAGAAACAATGGACAGGGCTTGCTGAGGCAAAGAGAGACCTTGTACTAAAAAGTATGTGCCCAATTTATTACTATCCACCAAGACCTGCCCAGTGAGGAACTTCTTTCCTTGATGACTACTCCTAGTAATATTCAGACAGCAAATAGTTAAATAAAAAGATGGCTGAATTGTGTCTAATTTAATATGAAGTAGTCAACATTTAAAATTGCAATTAATTAAAATCCCTCTGAGGGTCTCCGAAGTACTGTAAGCCTAAGAAGAGAGAGTACGGTTTAGTTTTAGGAGTGGACATAAACGGCTGGTAGTACTTACACTGCGATGGTGATGAGAAGCATGTAGCTGGACTTGAATACCAAGTAGCCAGCATAGCACGCCCAGACGCTGGTCGTGTAGTGCATGAGAAATAGGGAGCCGGCGTTGACCACGGAGAAGACCGCCAGGGCCAGCTCTCCCAGAAGGTCCCAGTTGACCTTCACATAACCCACCGCAAAGGCAGCCACGGCCCCTGACGAAGAAACAACACAGAAGAGTCAACCACGTCGGCCTTGCACGTGGGAAATATCAGCGTGCTCTTTTAAAAACTCAGGTCTTGGGTAATTCCAAAAGATGAATATATGTATATTGCTTTCACAATTTGTGAAAATAGTGTGATCCACTTAAATGAGGATTTATCCTTTTCTCGACCATGTTTTCCTTTGGCTTCTCTCTTACTTCCTATTCTTTGACTCATTTAGTTGTCACACTTTTTATTAGCGCCGTCTTCATGCCACGCACTGTACCAGCCAGAGGGCCAGGAAGGTTCCCGACCACGGCAGAGTGGGGAGAAATGAGACGTGAACCCATTCCACTCAATACAACACGGAGAGTAGGGATAGGAGAGGTGAAACAATTGCTCTGGATGTACGCCTAGCCCGTCGATATTTGCCTTTATCATTTTTTATGGTAAGTTTGTAAAAAAGATTTTATTTACTTATTTTTAGAGAGGGGAAGGGAAGGAGAAAGAGAGGGAGAAATGTGTGGCTTATGTGCCCCACACTGGAGACCTGGCCTGTAACTCAGGTATGTGCCCTGACTAGGAATT
>CM052541.1:6790973-6805449 GCA_028533065.1 Trachops cirrhosus | reverse complement strand
CCCCTTTCCCATACTGGTGCTAACTCTACATTGGGAGAGGAAGTCATCATTTCTTAGACTGTATTTCATTTTTATTTATGACTGGGCCCATTTCTTCTGTTAGTCTACAGTTTCTCACTCAATGGGGCAGGTAGCTAATCGATAATTCATACTTGTACCCTAACCCAGAAATAAAATCATTTGAAATTCAAACATCAGACAAAAAACTCAGTGGAGGACCTCATCTGTCACTGCATAGAACCCCCCATTTTGTGGTGGTTATATTTGAAAACATTTTGCTTTTTCACATGGACGATGTACACAGGAAAATTCACCCTTATTCCTTCATATTTTAGATCATGCTATGTAAAGCTTACCCAGTTTTAGTGCTCTTGGGAAAGTGGTCTGCGATAATTCACAAGAAAGAAGCTATGGAAGAGGGTTTAGGGAGATTAATGATAATGGAGAAAACCCAACAAAAATTTTTAAAAAGAAAAAAACTAACCTGTTATGAGTACAATGCTTTTCTGCATATTATCTTATTAAACCCTCATAATAACTGTAAAACATATATTATTTCCCCAAGTCCCCAGGTGAGTGTATGGGAGATCCAAGACATCCAACCAATGGCTGCAAACTACATGGTCAAAATTTGAATTCAGCTCTTCCTGCCTCCCACTGGGGTCCTTTTGACTGCTCCTCTCTGCCTCATGCTGGTGGCCCTTCTTCCTCGGCTGCTGGAACTAACCTAATGGCAGCGAGGGACGAAGTTGTTCTTAGGAACACATTCACACTAAAGACTATGGCTTAATACACAGGGCTCCCAGGGAAAACTGCAGGTTGAAGGTGGGCTAGAAAGAAGGAAGATGAGGCTCATTTCGGGAAAGAAAGTCACATGGGTGGAATTGCAGGTGTCAGGGGGAGAAACTTGGCTAGGGGCCACGAAGGTAGGGAGGGCCTGCTGGGTCACACCACAGTTGCCGCCCACCCTACTCTTTCACAAGGTGGTCTCAGAAAGCTGCATAGCTCCTCTGTTTAGTTAAGTAAGGTAGACAATGCTGTCATTTAGGTCAATGAAACTCTTGATGAGACAATGCTGAGACCATGGAAATCATTATCTGGAATCAAATGACAGCAACAGTGAGCAATGCCGACAAAGGTGAAAATTTTGCCAAGAATATCTGGGGTTGGCCGCCCTCCACCGCCTCCCTCAGACAAGAATGCACGGAATGTACCTTCTCCCTGAATGCTGCTGGCGTTGCTGAGGCCTTCTCTCGTTGTGAGTGATACTCGAGCAGAAAAGGTTGCCCTGGGAAGGCAATCTGCATCTTGGCCATCTTTCACAGGGTGGTCTTAATGGGGTGACATCTGGGGCTCTACATCTAGAAAGTTCTCTCCATCTATGCGGATGATGGATTTTTCACTGACCGCAAGCCATCCCCTTCTCCGTGCACCTCAGAGACCTAGGACTATGCCCACGTTCCCTGGGCTGCTAGCAGCCCCTGGGATTATCAGTTTCTCCATCTCTTTACTGTTCTAACACGGTTCCCAACTGGACTTACTTGGGAACGTCAAGCAGAGGAGGAGTGTATGCCTCACTGTAGTACACGCAGGAGAGCAGGGCTTTCTGTCTGTTTGGATCCCTGCTCTGTCCCTAGTGTCTAGAAGAGTACCCAACACTTAGTAGGTCTTGTGAAAAGAAAGGGAAGAAAGTCAAACCCCGCTCCTGAGGACCGGTAAAGCTCTGCCTGGGTTTCCTAAGTGCACTTCCTGGCTGCACCAGGTCAAGGCCAGGGCAGCCCTCCACCCTGCAAATGCCTCGCAGCTCGGCTGAACGGGATAACAATGTTAACGGCATGTGCAGGCTTGTGTGAACTAGGCGCACCCAGACACCTGGAAAGGACGTGGCGACACGCAGGGCATGGGTTTGCTGCTCAAACCCATGTCATTTCTCTTCCCATTCCTCTCCTCACGTTGGAGGACTCCACAGTGACTCTAGCCTAACGGGCAGAAAATGAGGGAGGGTGACTTAGCTGCAAACAAGCCTCTGGGGGGCTCATCACTGGGCCCCAAAAGCCTGGGCTTCCTTCCCTTAGCCCTTTATCCAGTCCCTTCCCAGTGGAAATACACGTGTTCTCCAAAGCTTGCTTTTCTGCCAGGGAAAATGAGAAAAGGCGTCTCATCAAACTTTAGCAGGAGCCCTTAATCCAGAAGGCCTGGGCAGAGTGTGCTGGGGCTCCCAGACCCCTCCAG
Organism: Trachops cirrhosus; assembly: GCA_028533065.1. Taxonomy (NCBI): domain Eukaryota; kingdom Metazoa; phylum Chordata; class Mammalia; order Chiroptera; family Phyllostomidae; genus Trachops; species Trachops cirrhosus. The sequence continues at coordinate 6,803,217 of CM052541.1, read as the reverse complement.
AGATGATGTGTCTCCTGGAGGCTGTTCTTCTGCCCTCAGAGCGACAGCCACAGTCACTGCCCGGTGGGACCCTCTGGGACTCTCAGCTCCTAATGTCTGGCTGTTGTTTCACTTCCTTCCTTTCCTACCCACTCTGAGTCCCGTGCTCTAGCACTTGCCTCATTGCACAACCCTTTCCAAACCCGGCCAGTCAACAAAGACTGCGTGAGCTTGACCTGCGCATCAGAATCACCTGGTAAACACGTGGGTTCCTGGGCTCCATCCCTGAATGGGATCCAGCACGTGCAAGAGGCCCTGGAATCTGCATGGATATACACTGAGTGATTCTGATGCAGGAGGACCAAGGACCACTGTCTCCCATCCATCCACTTGGCTGGTTGGCCCAGAGTGAGCCTTTGGCTCCATGCCTCAGCCTTGGATCTTTGCAGGGTGGTGGGAGGAATGGATGGAAATCATCTAGGGAGTGTTTTCAAAGCTACACGAAGAACCTGCAACCCTGAAATTCTTTCCTGGACTCTGGGTCCTGGAGAGAGCGGGACAGCTAAAAAACCCTCAGGGGATCCTGACATCAACCCCTTCACAGGCACATGTCACTGCCTGTTTGTGATTGTCCCATCCAACCTAAACTGCTTGCCCAACAGGGGCCCGAGTGCCAGTGGTTAGCACTGAATAAAACCCAACAGTCGGGTCCATCAGTTAGCACAGCACACAGATGAGTAAAATCCTCCAGCCCAGCACGACCTTTCACCCCACCCCTCCCGAAGGCAGTGACCTTTTTCCTTACATAAAGCTTGCAACTTACACAGGAAAAATGATAACCTGCCAGCTACTGTTTCTTCACTCCTGCTTTACACCAAGCAGTGTGCTAGCTGCTTTATCTGTTTCTCATCTTTAGAGCAACCCTAATTATATGTATATATTATATATGTAAGTATTTAATTGCATGTTTCATGTTATATAATATATAATTATATATGAATTATGCTATCTATTATATAATTATATATAAAATGTTTCCACTACTTCAGGCTGGGGAGCCAGGCCTCTTCACAGCTCATGGCCACTCAGCTAAGAAAGGTCCAAGCTGAGTTCAAGGTCGGGGCAGTGTTAGGCAAGTTCACGTCTTCCCTGTACTCTGATGGGTAGAAGCCTCCTCCCTACCTCTGTGGCACTGCATGCCCACCACCTCAACATTTTCCTCGCCTCATTTCTTTGCCATCTGCCCCAAAGGCCACGTCCATGTGGGCTCCGGGATTCCAGCCGGACAACGTGGGGACGGTCCCATTCAGTGTCTCACCTGCTGGAGAAGTCTGGGGCTAATGGGCTCAGAATGTTGGGACATACTAGCCCCACCTTTGATTTTGATCTCATCAGTGGGGGATGCTCCTCTTTTCCGTCATCACGACTAAGACTGTGATAATAAAATTGCTCATATAATCTCTTCCTGTAATTTTTACCTTTGGAAAAAATTTTAAATTTTTCTTTGGCAATTTTGTGAGGTGACAGAAGAGGTGGCATTGTCCTTGTTTTATAAGCCAGGAAACCGAAGGCCAGTGGCAGTGAGATTTGTGTCCCTTTTCACACTTAACTGACCTCAGAGCCTCACCTTGGACTCAGTATTCCTAATTCCAATTCAGTGATTTTTCCTCTCGTGAGAAGTTGAGATGGCTTGGCTTCAGCCCCAGAATTCTGATCCCAGTTTATTCCAGGGTACTGCGTTTCAGATGGCGGGTGTAAAAATACAATTTGGTGAATTGCAAACAGGATTTTAATAAAATGTTGCAGGAAAAAAAATCCCGAGTGCGCTTCATAGTTTAGCTGGTTTTTTTTCCTAAAGCATTTGTTTGGGTTATCAATATATAAACACCCATTTATGATCACGCTGTACATCGTATGCACCCTGCTGCGGCACAAGGGCGCTGAGTGAGAAGCCACGTCACTGACCGTTTACTGTGTCCCCACCTGCACGTCTCGTCGTCACCGGAGAACACGCGTTCTGTCTGGTTGGGGCGCAGCCCTCACGGCAAAGCACCATTCTGAAACAGACCGCGGTTCTGCAACTTGCCCATTTATCTTTGACCTCATAGCGTTATCCTCCTCCGTCAAAGAGAATGACGCACTTGCCTTCACCTCACTGAATTTAACTTGGGGGCATAGATGGGGTCGATTTTCTTTCTGTTAAAACAAGATGTTTACCTTTCGCCTTTTTTTGCTTTCCAAAGGAGATAATTTTTAATTTTTTTTAAACAGTAGCTCCTGTGGCAATAATCCTCACAAATTACTCATATGCTACATCAGGACTTTAAAAAAAGGTACAAGAACATTATCTGGACAGTAAGTTAAAAGATAAGAGAAAAGGGCGTTCTCTAAATGAAGTCAGACAATCAGGCTATCGTGACTTGGCGTCTACAGTAAAGATGCCAGAAGTCACAAGAGAGGCTGAATGAATCACCTGCTTTTCCCAGCAGAGATTGAGCGCTTCCTTTGGTGGGATGGGACGTGCAGGAAGCTCTAGCTAGCAGCGGCAGGTGGAGTAGGCCAGCACTGAGATTAGCCTCGAGTTCACTCCGGGAGCAGGGTGGCCCCGGGAGTGAATCACAGTCTCCCTGCTCCACCTGCCCAGCAGGCCAGAGAGCACCTGCTGCCGGCTCATTGCATCATTTGCATATTTGCACAAGTGCAGTGCATCGCGTGAGCCCTGGGGATAAATGGCTGTGTGTACCTTTGGGAATAGCAGGCAGCCTATGTGACACTTTCAATGCGACACTTTTGCATTAGAAGTGACCTAACTTCTCACAGCAAAGACCTTCCCCAAAGCAACGAATATTGATTTAATCAGAAGCAAAAAGAAATGAAATGTTGCAAATACTTGGGTGAATATAAAAAAATTATGTGGCTTCCAGTCAAGATGGTGATGTGGGCAGACGTGGTTTGCCTCTTCACACAACCACATCAAAATTACAACTAAAATACAGGACAACCATCACTCAGGAACGTCAGAAATTAAGTTGAATGGGAAGTCTGACAACTACAGAACTGAAGAAACCATATTCATCCAGACTGGTAGGAGGGGCACGGATGTGGAATGGGCTGGCCCCACATCCACATGGATAAAAATTCTGGAGGGATATCTCAGGAGTGAGGAGTCCCAGGCCCACAGGAGGCCCCCCAGCCCAGGATTCCAACGCTAGGATGCTAAGTTCCCACAACTGCTGGCTGTGAAAACCAGTGGGGATTGAGTTGGAGGAGGAGGCTGCTGGAACCCTAAGCAGTTCTTGTTGGGGAACACACATACAGACTCACCTACTCAGACTTACAACCTCTGAGCTCCAGCACTGGCGTGGCAACTTGCAAGGCACCAGAGATATACAGGGAGAGACTGAAGTGTCTAGCATCGGGGCAAGCAGAGGCCATTATTCCTGTTGTTGAGCCTTCCCGCAACAGAATCGGTAGGCTGGTGCCATATCTGAGACTCCATCAATCTGGTTAACACTGTGTGACCCACCTTGGAGATCCACAGAATCTCTACCCCACCCAACTTATGGGCCCACCCAAGCTGCTTTTCCATAGCAATGACTGGTCTTGGCTCCTAAATCCTATCAAACAAGCAATGGCTGGCTTCAGTGAGCCCTCGCTGTACCAGATTAGAGTCATAGCTTGGCTTTACCTGAGAATCTCCAAGCTCAGCACAAGTAGTAGCTATCTAAGATTGCTTTACAGTTCAGACAGGGCACCATGGGCAAAACACAGGTTGAGGCTGACCTTGGCCTCCACTGCCTGGGGAAACCCCAGGGCCAATGCACCCAGTGGGCAGCTACAGGCCATGTCGGAGCACCACTACCCAGCCCATGCACAGCTGATCCTCCATGCAGGGCGGAGATTGGTGGTAAGTGGTCATATCCAATCCTTGCAGCTGACTGGCCTGGGTAAATCCCTCCCATTGACCTGCCAGCAGCAACCAAGGCTAAACTATGAGAGGAGGGTGTACTCAGCCCACACAAAGGGAACACCTTGAGTACCCAGCTTGGGCGATAGGGAAGGCTGTGCCACTGGACCCTGCAGGACACCTAACTACATTAGGCCACACTACCAAGACACGGAGTCAAAGAAGCTCCACCTAATACACAGAAACAAACACAGGGAGTATGCCAATATGAGGAGGCAAATAAACATGGCCCAAATGAAAGAACACATCGAAACTCCAGAAAAAGAGCTAAACAAAGTGGAGATAAGCAATGTATCAGATACAGGGTTTAAAACACTGGTTATAAGGATGCTCAAGGAACTTAGTGAGGACCTCAGCAGCACAAAAAAGACCCAGTCAGAAATGAAGGACACACTAATTGAAATAACGAACAATTTACAAGGAAACAACAATAGAATGGATGAAGTTGAGAAATCAAATCAATGATTTGGAACATGAGGAACCAAAAAACAACCACTCAGAACAACAAGAAGGAAGAAACCCCCCCCCAAAAATGAGAATAGTATAAATAGCCTCTGGGACAACTTTAAGAGGTCCAACACTCACATCATAAGGTGCCAGAGGTAGAAAAGAGCAAGAAATTGGAAATCTATCTGAAAAAATAGTAAAAGAAAACTTCCCTAATTTGGTGAAGAAAATGGACATGCAAGTCCAGGAAACACAGAGTCCCAATTATGATGGATGCAAAGAGGCCCACTCCAAAGGTTAAAGATAAAGAAAGACTCTTAAAAGAAAAAGAAAAGAAGTTAGTTACCAGGGGATTGCCAGATGGGAAGGGGATGGGGAGAATGGGTGAAGAGGTGAGGGGATTAGAAGTATAAATTGGTAGTTACAGAATAGTCTTGGGGATGTAAAGTACAGTATAGGAAATGGAGTAGCCAAAGAACTTGACCCATAGATTTGAACAATGGTGGGGGGATTGCCTGAGGGAGTAGGGGTGCTGGGTGGAGGGGGAAAAGGGGGAAATATCAGGATAACTGTAATAGCATAATCAATAAAAATATAATTTTAAAAAAAGTAAATAAAAAGCATTATGCTGTGCCAAAGAATCCAGACACAAACTTGTATGATTCCATGAGTGAAAAAAAAAAAAAAATATATATATATATATATCAGAACTACCTAAAACAAGTAGAACTAATCTATGGCGATAGAAATGCGATCAGGATCCGTGGGTGCCTGGGGTGGGAAATAGGAGGAGACTGTCTGCAATAAACCATAAAGGAGTTTTCTGCAGTGGTGAAAACGCTGTGTATCTCGACTGTGGCAGTGGGTAGAAACTTACATACTTTAAGAAAAAAATTCTCACCCAAGGATACGTTTACCAATTTTAGAGAGAGGGGAAGGGAGAGAGAGAAACACTGATCAGTTGCCTCCCTCATGTGCCCTGACCTGGAAGTGAAACTGCAACCCAGGTATGTGCCCTGACTGGGGATCAAACCCACAGCTTCTTGGTGCAAGGGACTGAAGCAGGCTAAAGGTCAAAGAAGTGTCAAGTTTGACATGAGTTTTGTAATGCTTCAGTCGGAGCAGAGTCTTAGATAAGAAAATAACTAGCTGTCTTAAATAGTTTATTGCTTTCTGGAACTGAGTGCTTGAAAACAGTCTAATTAGCCCATGTCTCTGTAACTAAATTTATAGCTTTCTGCTCTGTAACTTGCTCCTTGCTTATAAAAGTCTGATTAGATCCACAGTTGGTTGCTCAGAATTTGGGAGTTTTTGCTTGGTCCCTCTGAGCCCGCGCATAATAAAGCTTATGCCCCGCCATTCCAGCTGCGTGTGAGGGATTTTTCTGCAACAGGATGACTGTCCAACCCATTGAGCCACCTGGCTGGGCCAAAGTTACATACTTTTGTCAAAATGTATTTACTGAACACATGATGTACATTTTATTACATATATATTATAGTTCAGTAAAGATGATTTGAAGTAAGGAATGAATCACTGATCCATGAAACAAAACAAATCAACCTCAAACATTCTTCTGCATGAAAAGAATCCAGACGCAAAAAGGACAGGGACATCCTGTATGATTCCAGGGTTGATGAAATCAGAACAGTGACCTCTGAGGTGGGGGTGCATGGGGACTGACTGGAAAGGGACACAAGGGACTTTCAGGAGTGACGAAACACCCTGTATCTTCATGGCACATAATTACATAGGTGTATATAATTATAGACACCCAGACTTACAATCAACAGTTTATATTGTATGTAAATGATACCTCAATTAAAAAAAATATGTCCTCTCCCCTCCCTTTCCCTTCAAAACATTTTACTCTGTGGGACTCCCCTACTGCCCTGGACTTTTTCTACTCTATTTAATCTGAAAACAAAAGAGCATCTTTGAAATTGGGTCTGTCCTAGAAAATTCAGAATGGAAACAGTGCTCTTAAATCAAAGTGAGGACAGGCAAAAAAAAAAACCTTTGTAAATCTGGCTACATATAACATTTTTCAAAACAGATCAAATTAGAGTTACCTGTTCCTTCTGTGGCTTGACCTTATTCCTTTCTAGAACTAAGTCCAGTTTCCTGTCTTCAGTCCCGTCTTCCGCTCCTTCCTGTTGCCACTCACTGGAGTCTCGAGTCCTCCGCCTTAGAACTGAGCTGGCAAGAGGATGGCTTTACACAGCGGAGCTCACCGCCTTCTCGTGGCCGTGCGCACTGGCACCGCCCTCTTCCAACGTCACCCTCTTTGGCACCTCATTAATCAAGATAGACAATCGGATTCAGATTTTTCTGAAACACAGACGATTAGGAAGGTGGACATATCAAAAACATTTTCCCCTGAGTGTTTGTACTAAAATAATCGAATTCAGTTTCTCTAGAATTTTGTATTAAGTGACTTAGAATCTCAGAAAACTGCGAAGTAGCCCCATCACTCACTCATCATCCTTAATGTGTCCCCCCCAAAAACAAAACAACAGCCAATACCATGCCGTCTTCATGGAAATGAGGCACGCCATACAACTTCAAAGCATGCAAATTAGGTCCAGATAGTCAACATGCCAGCCAGAATTGTTTTTGGTCAAAACCAGCAATTTTCAAAACCAGTGTGCTGCAAGAATTTATAAAACACGTAATACCTGACTATTTAGTCAGGGGTGCTGACCTTTTCCCTTAGATTGTCGAATCAATCAAAATTATACCTATTTTTTTGTCAGATCAGCAAAAAATATTTTTGGTGTGCTGCAGAATTTTAGTAATTATAATAGTTTGTGTGCCATGAGGTGACACTGGTTGAAAATAGCTGGTCAAAGCCACCAAAGGAGTGGATGCAGGTGACCTTCAAAATAGGTGCATGCTCTGGGTTCCATTTATCGTATATGCCACCATTCTTTTTCACTTGCATGACACATTCACTGATGAACTAATGGTCCCCTCCCAGACTGTTTATTCTCTGTATGTCTATGGTTACATCAACTGAGTCTCAGGGGCGCCAGGGGAAACGTGCCTAGCAAAACTGTAAAACTGGCGGACAACCCAGCTAGAAAGTCACCCACAGCATCTAAACCCCGAAACGTGGTATGGGTAATTGGTCCAGTGGATGTGGTGAGGTGGAAGGTAGGGAAAATTTGTCCTTCAAGGAAAAAACTACGCAGTGTTTTGGGAGGGGGCTCTGCCCACAGGGTCCCCCGGCCTCCACAGATGAGAATAAGTCTTACCAAGATGTGATCTGCTTGGGGAGGAAAGGTGGCCAATCTCTCACAGCAGAAGGGCTAGGAGCCTGTTCCTCAATGGACTTTTATTGGGTTCATTTGCACAAGAATAGAGATAAAGCTCATTAATCATTGTTAGACAGTAAGGATCAAACAATAGATAACAAAGAACTCTGAGGGCCTATTTTGAGTCAGGATCAGATAGCTAAAGAGCTGTAAAGCTTTGAGGAACAAACTCACTTCTGGCTTGGACCCTTATCATTTAATTGAGAGCATTCTAAACAAAGCAGGTTTCACAGGATTTTACATATTCTTTCTTAGGCCCGATTGCCAGGGGAACCCGCCCTTTCCAGCACAGGGCTGCACCACCCTCTGTCATTGTTTCAGGCTTAGGTGAAGCAAGGGAAGTGAGGCAGCCAAGAGATTAGGAGACTACTCCCAGACAGAATGAGGACTCAGGCTTTGTCAAAGCTGAGGGGTGAGGGTCCACCACCCCCTTTTGCTGTAACCCCCAAAGTCCTTCCTTGGGGGCCTCCCACGTGATTGTGCCTGTCTTAGGTCATCCCCCCCTTGGGGAATCTTACCTGTCATTGGCTAACCGACTAAGCATTGGGGGCCAGTTATGAAAAGAGGAGCAGAAGCAGAGGTCCTGCCAGGGAGATAAGCTTTGTCTCCCTAGTGGCTTACGGTCCAAGGTTGCTCCCTCAGCGTTAGTCTTGGCAGGGGTTACAGCTCTGAAACCAGGCAGGGTGGTTCCCAACACTTTGAGCTATTTTACAACTTCGTAAATTGCAGGAACTGATAACAGCTTGAAATCATTCCTGTCTAGAGTCATGCAAATGAGTTCTGTCCAATGAAGCAACAGCCCTCTTCCCTTGTCCCACATGGAAAACCAATTTTGCCTGCATTTCAGTGTTCCTAATCTAGAAATGTACCCATTATTTGGATTCTTCTTTGATCTGGTTGGAGCATCCTTACCCGTTTCCTCATTAATGAGTTAATAAATCCTTGAATACGTGTTCGTTTTTGTATCTGTATGAGAGGCATGACTTTCTCCTTTTCCAGAAATTATCTCCTCATCCTTATTACCATTCACCATGCCTCCAGCCTATCCAAAGAACCTCCAGTTTATTCGTCTCATCGTAAATGATTTGCTAGTGGTTGTTAAATTACCAAAGCAGCTTTAACAGTTTGACATCTCACCGCAGACCTTCCCAGACTTAGGCTTATTGTTTTTTTTTTTTCCTCTCCAGACTTGGGTTTTCTGTGGACAGTGGGGCCCAATGGAAAGAACATCCCTTAGGGGTTTGAAGTTCATGTTCCTCCTGCCCCACTGCAGACTGTGGCAGGCACCTCACCTCTCCCAGCCTGTTCTTAAATGTGAATAATTGCACCCACCTCACAAGGCTGTCTCAGGGGCCGCTCCATCTGGCCCTGGGCTCAGCTCAGCTTCCTTCCGCCTCTGCCGTGGAAGTACAAGGGGTAGGTTTAACCCGAATGAACACAGCTGGGCGGGCACTCATAGTTCAACAGACAGTGATTTCAGAAAGGTAAATAATTCACAGGACATAATTTCCCCTAAACTGATAAGGCACCACAGGCCAATACATTTACCTTTGAATATTTATGCTTGAAAAGCATTCACCGTTCCCAAACCTTGAATCACTCTTGCTGGTTTATGACAGTACTGACGGGACAAAAATACTTGTGTGCATTTCAGTGACTCCTAAGACAGGCTGAAGGAAGACACATCGGAATTTACCAGTGTTTTGCTCTATTCAAAACATGTACCATAATGAAAACACACCTTTTGGCTTAGGAGACACTAATGCGCTCAGATACCGGCAGAAGTATTTTCAGAAAACATCGTCTCTTTCACCCTTTCGCACTACAAGCTGAAACCTTCTGCATACATACAACAGCAAGACTGACTTGACCAGTCGCTGCCGTACGTGTTATTTGATGAATTAAGTATCCTTCCCTGGACGGCTGTGCTTTCTTTCAGTTAAAGGAGTTCTCAAATGAGCCCTAGATCTCTCAACTCCCAAGACCCCTCTCTTTTCCGCACGGGGCTTATGCGCGAGTTTTTTGGTGGGGATCTGGACTTCTGTGCTAAGGCTTCTCTCTTCGGTGGAGGGACAGGCTGGCCCTTGGCCAGAATCCGGGATGTGACTGACCTGCTTTTCCACACGGCGGAGAGTTAGAAGTCCAGGCACACCTCCCCGGGCGAGTCTGTGCCTGTGAGCTGCGGTTGGAGGAGATCCCGGGGGTAGCAGGAGGAGGCTCCCGAACTATCCGGTCCCAACCCACACGCTGCAGCTGCAGCGCAGGCACCGGTCTCACCTGTGCTCCCCAATCTGGGGAAGGGGGAGTGCTGCGGCCGCGAGGTGATGCATCTCTTCAATTCATTCACCTTCCCAAGGAGCCGGTCTTACCTATGGAAGGGGTTTCCGCTGGCAAATCGCTCACATCTCTGGATGGTCAGCTGCGGAAGACCACGACCTTCAGCCATCCCACTGCGTAAAGCCAAGGGCTGAAGGTAGGGGTGGAGGCGGGGCAGAGCCCCGAGGCCCCGCCCAACATATTGTCTGGCCAGTTACAGGCGTCGAGAGCTTTAAACGGGAGGTGGAAATTCTCAGACTACGGGCAAACTCCAACTTCAGACCTTAAAGTAAGGGAAAATTTAAATTAATACACTGATAACCAGTGTCAAGGCAATAAAGCAGGGCGGACTGAGTGCAGGGTCGATCTTTCATAAATATGACTTTTGTTATAAACCCATTTATTTCTCCCCCAAACTCACGAGTGAGGTTCAGCCCTGATCTTCATTCTGCACATGAAGAAATTGAGACAGAAAGAGGTAAGACTAATAAATAGAAGAGCTAGGGGTCTTTCTTGTTTTTATCTGGGCACCCTGGCTCCAGCGCCAATGTTTATAATCACTGTAGTTTTCTTTAAAGGTGATGGGGGTGGGGTGGTTTTCTGGCACGTTGAGAATTTTCTAATACAAATAGTTCATATATGAAATACTTTTTATTAAACAGAGGTTTAAAAAGCATTATAACGTTCTCATTGGTTAAAATGGAATTTAAAAATTCGTTTAACTGTTGGTTAAACAGATTTTCTTCCACAATTAAGAACAGGAACTGTGACAGCTGATGTGTACAAATCACTCATAAGGAAACTTTTAATACCTGTTGGTGAAAATGAAAAACCCTCCCCCAAGAAAAACACTGCTTGGTTTCTAAGGGCTGCTAGCGGTAATGAAATCGATCAAAATGACCCCAGTTGTCTTGGGTCACTGTCCTGGTGGTTTTGATTTTCTATTGTCACCCTCCTAGGATCTGCGGAAATCCTCCTGTAAATTACCGTGATGCACTTCGGGATTGGAAACGCCCTGTTCCTAGTGGGACAAATACCCTCGTAAATTTCATGCCCCCCCCGCCCCCCGCCCAGAGTTTACCACACTGTGACATTTTCTTAAAGGTTGAGAGTGTCATGATTTCTTCGCACCTCTCACCAAGAGACGACCTCAGTTTGGACCTTGAGAAGTTTAGTTCTGTGTTTCTTTGACATGTCACAGACATAGATAACCTAAACCAGAGACATGATGAGAAGGTCATTCATTCATAGAAAAGTGAACAGATTTGCTGATGAGTTGGCATGAGGTCTAAATTTGGTTCTCTGTGGTCCAGTGGTGGGAGGGGTGTGTGTGGGTGATGTTATAGATGACCAGAGACGGACCACATATTGATAATCGTTGACTTGGGTGATGGTTCTGAGGAATTTATTGTACTATTCTCCACTTTTGTGTATGTTTGGCATTTTCCACAATTAAAAGAATTTGAAAATCATCTTGAAACCAGGAAAATGACCTGCAAGTCTGGCTGCCCACCACCATGAAAGCCACACTCGTGAGGCGGGTTCTGGCCGAGAAGGGAAGGGATTTATTCAGGAGTCGACAACCTGAGAAGATGCCAGGCTCCTGCCTCCAAAACCGCCTTAGCATCTCCGCTGTCCCGACTAGGTTATCCAGGGGAGCTGTGGGAAGAGGGGCTGAGGAAATTCTGGTGACGGTGTGCAGCTTCTCAGCTCTGCTCTTGGGTGGTCTCATTGCAGTCCCCTAATGTGCCATCGTGTAGTTCCACTGCTCCATCTCCAGCTCTGCTGCTGACGGTACAGGCAGCATCTGTCCCGGTTCTGATGGGAATTGCTGCTGCTTGTCTACTTCTTGTGGTCAGGGTGTTCCTCGGTCAGGCAGGAACTGTGACAGCTGATGTGTACAAATCACTCATAAGGAAACTTTTAATACCTGATTTTTCTATGAGCCTGTTAGTACAATCTATTCTGTAATTATTACTTCATTAGTATGTTATGTTTTTTTCAATCACTGTTACAATCTACTTGTTAAGAAGCTTCGCACTGAGTACTGTGCTACGTTGCTGTTCTAGGTGCTGGATGTGTCAGGGAACAAGAGAGTTGGAAATCTTTGCTTTGTAGAATGTGTGTGTTCATGGGATGAGGCGGAGGGGACACTGTAGAGTAAATGTGACCAATTTATGGATTTTAGGGTATGTGGGAAAGTGTCAAGCACTATGGA
>CM052541.1:6777894-6790873 GCA_028533065.1 Trachops cirrhosus | reverse complement strand
AAGAGATCAGATGAGGATGTAGAATGATGGAGAAGAGATCAGATGAGGATGTAGAATGATGGAGAAGAGATCAGATGAGGATGTAGAATGATGGAGAAGAGATCAGATGAGGATGTAGAATGATGGAGAAGAGATCAGATGAGGATGTAGAATGATGGAGAAGAGATCAGAAGAGGATGTAGAATGATGGAGAAGAGATCAGATGAGGATGTAGAATGACGGAGAAGAGAGCTGGGGCCTGAGCCCCAGGGAGTCAGGGCTGGGGAGGGACCTGCAGAGGAGTCTAGAGCAGAGCAGCAGTGAGGGGCGGAGGGCGGGGAGGGAGATATGTGGAAGGAGGGAGGGAACAGGCTGGGGTAGGCGTACCGGGGAGAAGGGAGTGCTCAACTATGTCCAAGGCTGCGGCCCTGTGGCTGTGGGAAGGTCTGTGGTCAGCAGACCTGCTGCTGCCAGAAGCAGCGCTGCCGGGAGGTGGCCTGGCCCGGCCTCTGGACAGGTGCTGCAGGTGACTCTCCCACGGGTAAGGTGCTCTCTCTTCCTGCCAGTCCTTCGATTTGACAGTCACGAGGCTAACACGAGACTGGTTCTCAAGCAGAGGAGTTTAATCTCCATCCCTTGGTCCATGAGTTCCTGCCTCCAAAGGAGAAATACCAGCACAGAACTTCTCCATCCATCACCCATCAGAGTATGAACCCAATAAAACAGAGTGATGATTTTCATGCAATGTTTTCTTGAAATTTTACTGTTAAAATGTTTGTTGCTATTTCTTTCCCCCTTTCTGTAGCTCTGCTACTATTTTCCATTTCTGCAAACCCAAGTCATTTCTTTTCTCAATAAACCACATCACGTTGGCCTCAAAATTTCATCAACATCTCTTTTATATTTCTTATTGGAATGTGCCTCACTCAAAGATGCAATTAGATCCATAAAGTAAGACCCTGATGTTTGTTTGAGATGGGTTTGGTGTAATTAATGGATAATCTGTCTCTAATAGGTTTTCCCACATAGTTAAGATTGGGTGGCTTAGACACTCCTCTTACATAAGTTAGAAAAAGGATTCTGGGAACATTGTATTTGGGACTCAACATTCAACACCTAAAGCAATGTCTTTTTAGGTCTTGGTTATTTCAGTTTGGTTCTGTTAACAGTTTAAAATCTGGTTACAGTTTAATGAGATTATTTTATTCTATCACCAGTGCTAGTTAATTATCTGTTTGACATGTTATGGTTACAAATTACTAATGTGGTTATAAGTGAACAAATCTGTTAGTAAGAGCTGTGAGTAAAACATTACCCACTTTGATTATTTTCCATCATTAGTAAACAAGAACATACAAATGAGGACATCACACAACATCTCTCCGAGTCCCCCGCTGGGAAACCACATTAGAGCCCAATGTTGGAAAACCCATCTTCTGAATGCAGTGCCTTTTCTAAATGTACTATTCCTTAGAATTTCTGCCTTCATCTGCTCCGTGTTGAAAGTGAGGGTGGGAGACAGGGGCAGAAGAGGGCCTCAGTAGGTTCAGATGGCTGCCCTGGGGCAGTTGGAGGGTGGTTTACCCGCCCTGGTTCTTGCCCCCAGCCCCTTGCCCTGGGACCAGAGAGGTCTGGCCCTTTCTCTCTCCCACACACAGAGAGCTGACGCTCCAGAGCTGTTGCTTTTAAAGCAATGCAGGAGGGACTGGTCAGGGGGCACGCACCAAGTGTCAAAGGCACAGGTGCTTCCAGAGAGTGGCTGTGTGTGCCAGGGTTGCACAGGGCTGGGAGACAGGGGCCCTTCCCGCCGGGCCCAGTCTCTTGTCAGATGTCCCGGGAAGATGCCAGGCTTTAGGGCGGGGCTGTTGTTACTTGTTGCTCAGTGCCAGTCGTCACATAATAGGTGCATTGAAGGAGCCTGGGATGGGTTTGGCGTAATTAGTGGATAGTCAGTTATTAACATAAAATAGATAAAATCTCTTTGGGGTAGATCTGGAGATCACGGACTCCATTTGACATTGCATTGGGCAGGACAGCTTACTGAAAAATAAGAAGCGGTGGGGGAGTAACCTGTCTGGTGACCTGGGACAAGAGCATCCTGGACCGTGGGAAGGGTCCAGCGAGAAGGCAGGACGGGGAAGGTGGCGGGAGTGGGAGGTTCAGCCAGGTGAACGGGGTGGAGGGTGAGGGTGGGGGTAGGGATAGGGTTTGAGTTTATAAAGGACATGGCCTGCCTTACACTATAAAATGATTGCTCTAACCAGCGCCTGGAGAATTTCCTTGTGGCAATTTCCAGGGGTGACATTACTAGATCAAAGATGGTCCATGCTTTGCATAGTGATAACATACACAAAATCGCCCTCTATAAGTAGTACCTGTTATTCCTACCCACAGTGCACGCTGCTTGCTTTATACCTGCTTCACACTGAATGCTGTTTGCATTCAGCAAACAACATTAGATATAATTAAGATAACATCGTGTTAATATAGCAGACAAAAATCAATAGTATTTCTCCTAATTATTATAAAGTTGAGCATCTTTTTCTAACTAAGCACTATTTGTTGATCTTTTATATTTAAACTGTTTACTGTTTTAAAAAAATCCCCATTAAACCTATATAATAAACTCCCATATATCAGCTTCAATAATAATTCAATGCCAATAGTTTTGAAGCCAATTTCTAAGATGCTGTTTTATACATACACACCTTATTATGTATATCAAAAGGGTAAGGACTTCAATTAAAGAACAGCCACCACACCACTGTTCTGCCTCAAAAGTGAGAACAATTTTTAATGTATTTTAATAATTAGTCAAGCTCAAATTTGTCCAATTACTTCATTTAAAAAAAGATATCAGACATCTCTGACCACAATGCTATGTGTGGGACTAAAAACCAATCACAGGAAGAACACTGAAAAATATACAAAGACATGGAATCTAAGTAACATGTTATTAAACAATGAAGAGGTCAACAATGAGATCAAGGAAGAAATCAAAAGATACCTTGAAACAAATGAAAATGAGAACTCAACAACCAAAGTCCGTGGGACACTGGGAAAGCCATCCCAAGAGGGAGATTCATAGCATTACAGGCCTATCTCAAAAAAACAAGAAAAAACTCAAATAAACAATCTACCTTTACACTTAAAGGAACTTGGAAAAGAACAACAAACAAAGCCCAAAGTGAGTAAGAGGAAGGAAATAATGAAAACCAGGACAGAAATAAACAAAATAGAGTCTAAAAAATGATACAAAACATCAATAAATCCAAGAGCTGGTTCTTTGAAAAGATAAACAAAATTGACAAATCTTTGCCCAGACTCATCAAGGAAAAAAAGAGAGAGGACGCAAATAAATAAAATCAGAAATGAAAGAGAAATAACAACTGACACCAAAGAAATACAAAGGCTTATAAGAAAATATTATGAACAACTGTATGCCAACAAATTGGCAGCCTGGATGAAATGGACTAACTCTTGGAAACATATAATCTTCCAAAACAAAATGAGGAAGAATCAGAGACTATGAATAGACAGATTGTACCTAGAGAAACTGAAGCAGTTACTAAAAAACTCCCAACAAACAGAAGCCCTGGACCAGATGCTTCACAGGGGAATTTTACCAAACATCGTTAGTCATTGCGTGCGTTCATTAATTCACTGGGGTTGCAGAATGGTGCTGTTCATTCTCCTTCCTCTCGTTACCTGGACTTCTTCTGTGGGAGGAACTGTCTCCTCCTCCACTCTGGGCTACTTTGAGACACAGTTCATGTAGGAGAGGCAGGCTCAGTGCCTGCCTGTCTCCCCACCATTTTTAAAGACCAGTTTCAAAGCAATGTCTTAATTTCTGGGCGTCTTCCAAAGATAACTAACGAAGTTTGTATTTTATACTTTGGTGTTGTTATACACTGTAAGTTTAAAAGTATTTTGTGTTTCACTTCTTTGTAGCTATTATCCTTTTTAACGCTCCAATTGTCCTCCTGATAGGGTCCATTACTCTCCGCAGCTTCCTTCTCTCGCGGTGACGAGCTGCTCAGGGCTCATGGCATTCATTGCACAGCCCGGACTGGAAGTCACTCACTTTTCAAGGAGCCCGGGGTTATATTTCTTTGCAAATGCTTGATTCTATTCTTCACACATCTTTTTGCATGTGGATTGGTAAGAACTTTTTACGTGTGAAGATATTAATCTTTTGTTTGTCATATATAGTTTTCCCAGTTTTAAAAATTTTGAAGGTTTACATTGAATTTTTGGTAGAAGTTTAAATGTTTTATAAGTCATATGTATACATTTTTCATAATGATTTTTGGTTTTGATGGCATATTAGGTGAGGCATTTCACATTCTAGGAGTATAAAACTATTCTCCCATGTTTTATGCTATTTTTATGGTTTTACTTTTATATTTTAATACTTAATCCATCCCAAATTTATGGGCACTTGGTGGGATGTACCTTTGAGGGTTACTGGGTTAGAAGCATATGAAACCTCTACACAATATTTTTATAATCATAAATCTATGAAAATTTTAAAACAAGAAAAAGTCATTTTTTCCTTTTGTTGTTGTGGTTGGTATCCAAGTTTATATTTCCAAATGGCTAGCTAAATGTTTAATTGCTTAGGTGTCTTAGTGGTGGATATGAGGTAGTTATAGAAATTATGCACGTAATTGCCTATTATATGGTCATTACAAACAGTTTCTAGAAGGCAAATATTTAATATTAAGGGCAATTTATAGGATTAAATGTTAAAAATCAGTGCTTTCCATTTTGTCATATCAATGAACAGGAAACAGCACCACATTTATTAAAAGGGAAAAGAGTGGACACACGATGGAGAAATGCGGTGGACATCACACTGAGTAGCTGACCAAACTTGACTAGTAACAGATGAACTGTCACCACACACATCACCTGTGTTGTAATCCTGGAAGTATGTGGACCCCGAATCACATCATGAGAGAACAGTTGCACACATTCATTTTGAGGCTGGTTACTTTGCAAAGCAACTTGCCAGGTTGCTGGGACAAAAATAAAATGTTGGATGACCATTACCGATCAAAGTACATCTTTGATTAGATCCAGGATAAAGAATTGTTAAAAGTGCAGTTGTAAATTACAAGACATTTTTGGGTAATTGGAGAACTTGAAAATTGATTGTATAGTACATAATAGCACGTGTTACTATTAAGTTTCGTGAGTGATAATTATATTGTGGCCCCACAGAAGAACATCCCCTTGGGGGAATATATGCTAATATTTTGGGGGGTGGAGTATCATTTCTGCAGCTTACTGTCAAATTGTTAGAGACGCAGACTAAAACTAAAAGTATGTTAAAGGGATAATCACTGGTATCCAGGAACTTGTTTTAATACCCTTACAACTTTCCTGCAAGTTTGTTATTCTCCAAAGTAAAAATATGGGGAAAAATAAAGGCATAGAGAAACAATGGAAGGGAACACAACAAAATGGTGAAAGTGGTTGTTTTAAGCAATACTTTCTTTGTTATAATTTTATGTGTTTTAATGCTGTTCACAATGAAATTCTGTTACTTTAAAATCAGAAAAAATGTTCAACAAGGAAAGAAAGAATACTCTGTTTTTTCCATTTTGCTTTCCCAACGTTTCACGTCAATTTCCAGGATGTGACGTGAGAGCAGGCGGCTCAGGAGGGAGGTGGGGCAGCAGCCAGGATGTGACGTGAGAGCAGGCGGCTCAGGAGGGAGGTGGGGCAGCAGCCAGGATGTGACGTGAGAGCAGGCGGCTCAGGAGGGAGGTGGCGGCCGCCCCGGGTGCCTCATCTCTCACCTCTCTGCACCTTTGTCCAAGCGCTCCTTCTATTCACGGTGATCGCAGCTGCATTCTGGGACACTCCTCACTCTCTGATGGATGTATTCCAGGCCAGTTCCTCTCATCTGGGTGTTTCCTTAGGCACCTGAGGGACATCTGTGGGTCTACTTCCCTGACAATAGAAGATCCTTTGGACAGGGCTTGTAGGAATTGGAAAACCCGCAGGGAATTAGATGAGGGTGAATTATGTGGTTGAGCTAGTGGGAATATAGGAATTCCCTGATTTCCCCCTAAACTGCTTTCATTCAGCTCATAGGAACCCCAAGAGAGACATTGAGGTCTTTGGCCAGTTGAGACTCAGGCACCTGCACCCCACCCAGCCACAAATGTCCCCACCGTTTCACCTGGAACCCCCAGCCCAGCCCTGGAGCAGCGTGTGTGCCCGGGGAGAGGCTGCCGTGTGCCCGGAGCACTGCTCTCCGTGGCTGGGTGCCTGCGGGGATTCGAACACTCTCAGGTGTGACGTCACAGGAGCCCTACCCGGCTCGGTGGTGTGTGTGCATCTAAATCCTGCAGGATTTCCACCAGTCCAGGTTTTTCTTCCTGAAACCTCCCTACTCCCTTTATTCCTCTGTAGGCGCCCGACACAATACCTCGTCACACCTCACTGATCACACAGTCCCCTTGACTGGTAGAACCTTGGGGGTCAATTACTGTTTACCCAAGTGATCTGTCCACCCTCTCCTCTTTTTGGAAGGGGGGAAAATTATTTAATTATTATTTTTTAATTGTTCAAGTACAGTTGTTTGCTTTTTGAACATTTAATAGATCTCAAATCATTCCTTCTACAGGGACCTGCCAATGGAAGGACACTCTTGGACAGCCCACGCTGTCACCGCAGAAGTGGATTTGTGCACATTTCGTGTAGGAATAAGGGTCTAGGTTAAGGAGTGGTGTTGTGCTGTCCTGTTACAGAGAATATTCAGATCATGGGTAGCCCTGGGGTCGGCCAAGAACCTGGGGGGAATTAATCTTTTGCAACTAAACTAGGTTTTTAAATTCAGCCGAGGCAATCCACTTGTCAAAAAGACGCCATTCCCAGTCGGGTTCACATTGCGTGTGCAATCCACGTCTTCGTGAAACTGTTCGGCCTGCGGAGGGATACACGTGCAGAATCACGGTGGGAGTTCTGATGCGCCTGGTAGGTTTGGTCAAATTGGTGTAGTGCTTGGCTACTACTGTCAGTGTGCTTTTTTTTTCTTGAAAAAAAAAAGGAAGTATTTTGGGTCACAATTAGATGAGAAACAGATAAAACATTAAAAATGCTAATGTTGATTAGCGTAGATCTTCCTGAAGGAGTTTGTGCTACCATGAATTCAGGTGACCCAGGGAGGTCTTCCCCCCCTCCCCCACCTTGCCCACCCATCCTCCCTCCGAGGTAACCGCCAGATAAGAAGCTTTTGAGTCACGATTTTGAGGATGACTTAGCATAGTTTATTAGACATTTAGAAGACCGCTGTGTAATAACTAGAAATACAAACCAGCAGTGCAAAAACCAGGAGTCCATTGCACTTAGGAGGGGAAAGGCAGACATTGGGGCACATGTACTGAGCAGGTGCCACGGAGAAAATCTTGGGGGTCTTGATCCTACTGGTCTGAGGTCAAGGCTGTGGGGCTGCTCTTCCGGCACTGGGAGGTGCTCACACCTTTGAATTGCATTATTCCTGTTGGTTTAAACATTTTTCAGGTGTGAAGTCTTGAGCTTCCCAAAGCAAAAAGGGGAGACCCCAACACAAGGTCCCACCGTGCAGCCCAGCCTTGTAGCAGGCAGGGCGAGCGGTCAGGGAGCAGCAGACAGAACAGATTGAGGGCGTCTGGTCCCCCACACCCCCGGCCAGGGGCAGAGGCCAGGCCTGCCTCCCTCGAGGGCAGTCGAACAAAGTGCTGTGGCCACCAGAGCCACCAAGTCATAGGTGGGCAGTTCAGATGGTCTCCATCCCTTTCTGTCGGAGGGTTATAAGATGTTTCTGCTGTCCTTCTTGAGAAGTGAAGACTCACAGATGCTTCCAAGGACAAGGGACTCAACCACCGAGTTATGGTCTCATGGTGTGGGAGGCTGGAGGTCCGAGATCAGGCTGTGGGGATGGTCTGGCTACGGTGAGAGCTCTCTTCGTGGCTTGCACACAGTCGCTGTCAAGGGATAGGGGCAGAGTGGGGAGCAGACGGAGGGAGGAAAGCCTTAGCAGCCGGAGCAAGCGGAAGCCCCAGCAGCACCTGCCGACCGGCCGCCTAGCAGCAGCATTTCTTCTGGCAGCAGCACGTCTGCTGACAGCAGCCCTTCCCCCAGCCGCAGCCACAGCCACACGAGCCACAGCCACACGAGCCACAGCCACAGGAGCGGCGGCAGCAGCAGACCAAGGGGATACTGCAGCAGCCCCCACAGCAGCCACAGCAGCAGGGGCAGCAGCGCGAGCAGCAGCCGACCCTGTAGGTTCTGCAGGTGGTGCAGCCGCCACAGCCGCCACAGCCACCACAGCCGCCACAGCCACCACCGCAGCCGCCACCGCAGCCACCACCGCAGCCACCACCACAGCGGCTACCGCAGCCACAGCACCCCATAATGTCAGTAGAGAGGACTCAGGAGAGGCGAGCAGGGAGACTCAGGAGGTGAGTGAGGTCTGATGCCCCTCCTGCGGGGGGCGCCCTTTTATACCATCTCCCCTTATTTTTTAGCCCAATTTCCAGGGAAGAATCTCATAAGACCTTCAATTTACTTCCTTCTTGAGTACCTTTGCTATGATAACATTGCTATTTTTAGCACAGCAGCCTCCTTGGGGACAGCTGTGTGTTGTGTCTTAGTCCAGAGGCGGAGACATGGTAGCCAGAGTGCAGGAAAACAGATCATGGTAGGGGCCTGCAAACGGTGCCAGAAGCCCCCCGCAGGCAGCGTCTCCAGGACGCTGGGCCGTGGAGATGGAGGGCCAGAAGCACCCGACAGCCTCCTGTTTGATGAGAAGTAGATCAAGGGAGAGCATTTCAAGGCTTCCTTCTCCAGTTTTTGAAAGGTGAGCCTGGGAACGAGGCGCAAGGTGTGAACGCAGGGACACCAACCCTGGGGGAGAAGCAGAGCCATCCGGGCCGGGTTGTCTCGGACCCAGAAGCTGCAGTTTAAGTTCCGAGAGGCGCTGTGGAGTCAGCTGCACTGCATGGGTGAGCGGGTCTGGCCTGAGTTCTCAAGACAGTGAAGCAAGAACAGGCGTCTCTGGGCGACTGACCGTCCCCACGGGCTACCTGTGCAGGAGGCGGAGGGCATCGGGTACGATCGTGGAAACGGATCATTCAAAATAAACTTTTCCCTGGACCATGGTCGGCTGCGCGCTGGGCCTGGCCACAGGTCTTCACCCTGAGAGGCAGGAGGGGAGGCCAGCTGCCGGGGAGGCCTTCATTTTCACTTTTCCAGAGATGGAAGGGACGAACAACAAGCAGAAACTTCACTCCAGGAAGCTGATGTAGGAGCTGGCTGCACAAAATTATAGTTCCAGCATCTGACATCACATGATTATTATTTTTGACATTTCTAATAACCAAAACATTCTTGTGAACAAAGAAACTTAGACCCAGAAAGAGTACATCTCTGCGGTTTTTTTAATGGTGAGATATGATATAAGACGCATTTAAAGATGTTTACTCTTTCTGTTTTGAATGTTTTTTTCACCTCTTTTTCTTTCTAGAGCTTTTTATTCTTTAGTAATTTAGGGGTGAATAATGAACCCCAGCAGAGAGAAACAATCTTTTTTCTAGGCTGTGATGACTAAAAAGTATATACAGAAACACAGGGATTTTACCTGGCTCTGCATTCATACTTTCATGGTTATTAAAAAAAAAAAGAATTATTCTTAAATCTTTTAGACATTCATTGAACTCAGCAGACTTCTGTCGAATCCGTACAATGAGCCAGGCACTACTCTAGGCCCTGGGGCAGAACATACACACGTGCTTGAGTTCTCAGGGCTCAAAACTCTAGGAAGTGTGTTCCAACCCAAATTTAGATTAAGCATTGAGTCAAAGTTCAAATTAACAATATTACCCGGCAAAGACTTCAACAAGGAAGGACGTAAGAGGCCTCATGAGGTGTTTTATGGGAAGTGGGATAAACAACAGGACGCTGACTGTTTATTCTGGGTTCAGCTCATGGAGTTGGTATAAAAGGGCGCCCCCCGCAGGAGGGGCATCAGACCTCACTCACCTCCTGAGTCTCCCTGCTTGCCTCTCCTGAGTCCTCTCTACTGACATTATGGGGTGCTGTGGCTGCGGTAGCCGCTGTGGTGGTGGCTGCGGTGGCGGCTGTGGTGGCGGCTGCGGTGGCGGCTGTGGCGGCTGTGGTGGCTGTGGCGGCGGCTGTGGCGGCTGTGGCGGCTGCACCACCTGCAGAACCTACAGGGTCGGCTGCTGCTCGCGCTGCTGCCCCTGCTGCTGTGGCTGCTGTGGGGGCTGCTGCAGTATCCCCTTGGTCTGCTGCCACCGCCGCTCCTGTGGCTGTGGCTCGTGTGGCTGTGGCTCGTGTGGCGGTGGCTGCGGCTGGGGGAAGGGCTGCTGTCAGCAGAAGTGCTGCTGCCAGAGGCAGTGCTGCTGCTAGGCGGCCGGTCGGCAGGTGCTGCTGGGGCTTCTGCCTGCTCCCTGGCTAAGGCTTTCCTCCCTCCGTCCGTCTGCTTCCCATTGTCTCCCTGTTGCTTCGGCTGTATGGCACTGTCCTCCTTGCTTCTCATGTTCTAAATCTAAATAACTTTCACTGTGTTTAATGTAGCCACATGGACATTTCGTACAATGTCACCCAAGGCAAAAAGATGGAGAACATATTGATTACTGAGCTCAGCAAAATGTGATAATGATTTCTACTGTGTTTACTGCTTTCAGCTCTTTTCTGTCTACGCGTTGAGTCTTCTTGCTGTTCCCTACACGTGCTGTCCTTACTCTGGCCATGGACTCATTCTTGATGTTCTCCTAAAAGTCTCTCAATAAAACGCAAACATAAACTCCAAGCAGTTTCCCTTGTTTTATTTTTAGAGCTACTTTTATTGAACTGCCATTAATTATGGTCTCCCATGGGACGGGCCGGTCAAAGATAACAGATAATTATGCCCTGGTGAGATTTACGATACAGCGCCACACGCACAACCACGGACGCAGGTCAGAATAGGAACAAACATGTCAACAGGCCTTGACGCCGTGTGTCATGTCTGGGTGGGGACTGGGTGTACAGGGCAACATAGCTTTAAGAAAGAGGTGACATTCGGGTGGGTGTGTTTTGAAGAACTAGTAACGTTTGGCAAGTGGAGGAAATTGGAGACAGATATTCCAAGAAGAAGGACAATGGTATATACTTGGACATGGGGCCTGGGGAGGAACTTAGCTTTACGTGAGGGCCTGAGGCTGTGGGATTGAGGAAGGCATTGGTGCCCTTCCGAGAAGAGGAGGACACCTAAGAGCTCTCTCTCCCTGCCTCGTGGGCACCCCAGGAAGAGAGCCCTCACCAGACGCCGACCGTGGTGGCCGTCCGGCCTCGGGCGTCTAGCCTCCACTGTGTGGACATAAGGCTTTGTTGTCGAAGCCCCAGTCCGTGGCATTTTGTTCTGGTGGCCTGAGCTGGCTAATGCAGTGATGTAACAATACATAACGACCTCTGTCCTTTTCTGCGAGATGTGGGATACTGTGCAAGGTAGCCAGCCCGTTTTAAAATTTATGATAAATGTGATCAACACCTAGGTGAGGAACGGGCCATTTCCCCTAAGGTTGTCTGTCTCACTCTGTAAGGCGTGGAGGTTAAGGGGGTTGATGACCTAAAAATGTGGTCCCGTAAATAGCACATTATCTCCTCTCATAAATCACTCTGGTCCTATTCATGAAATATATTTTTTAAGATTTTGTTTATTTATTTTTAGAAGGGAAGCAAGGGAGAAAGGGAGGGAGAGAAACATCAGAGTGCAAGAGATACATCGATCGCTTGCCTCTCACATGCCCCCAAATGGGGACCTGGCCCACAGCCCAGGCTTGTGCCCTGACTGGGAACTGAACCAGCGATCTTTTGGTGCACAGGTTGGCACTCAATCCACTGAGCCACACCAGCCAGGGCCAATGAAATATTTATTCTATTCCATTGGCATGGACATTTTGAGAAGAGGCAGATCTGTTTAATTTGCTGTATTGGCTAACCTAAGAAGATCTAGGCTTGAAAAAATTGTTTTTTGGTCTATATATCTCCACCCTGCATACCCCCTCCCACCTGCATTCCTGCTCCAACCTCCTCCCCCATTAGTTCATGTCCATGGGTTGTACATATAAGTTCTTTAGCTTCTACATTTCCTGTACTATTCTTAACCTCCCCCTGCCTGTTTTCTACCTACCATTTATGCTACTTATTCCCTGTACCTTTCCCCCACCCCCCTTTCCCCCCTTCCCCTCTGATATGTGAGCTCCATTTCTGTAATTCTGTTCCTGTTCTAGTTGTTTGCTTAGTTTGTTTTTGGTTTTCTTTTTTTAGGTTCAGTTGTTGATAGTCGTGAGTCTGTTGTCATTTTACTGTTCATATTTTTTATTTTCTTTTTCTTAGATAAGTCCCTTTAACATTTCATAAATAAGGGCTTGGCGATGATGAACTCCTTGAACTTGACCTTATCTGTGAAGCACTTTATCAGCCCTTTCATTCTAAATGATAGTTTTTCTGGATAGAGTAATCTTGGATATAGTAACCTTGCCTTTCATGACTTTGATTACTTCTTGCTAGCCCCTCCTTGCCTGCAAGGTTTCTTTTGAGAAATCAGCTGATAGTCTTATGGGAACTCCTTTGTAGGTAACTGTCTCCTTTTCTTTTGCTGCTTTTAGGATTCTCTCCTTATCTTTAAATCTTGGCTAATGTAATTATGATATGCCTTGGTGTGTGCTTCCTTGGGTTCAACTTCTTTGGGTCTTTGTGAGCTTCCTGGACTTCCTAGAAGTCTATTTCCTTGGCCAGATTGGGGAAGTTCTCCTTCATTAGTTTTTCTTTTTTAATTTTTTAATTTTAGATTATTCAGTACAGTTTCTATCTTTTATTCCCATTCCAGCCCACCCACCCATCCCTCCCCACCTCCCTTCCATTTTCAAGCCCCGTAGTTTTGTCCATGTGTCCTCTATATTTGTTCCTGTAGACCCTTCCCTTCTCCCCTGAAATTCCC
>CM052541.1:6755411-6777794 GCA_028533065.1 Trachops cirrhosus | reverse complement strand
AGGATTCTTAGGATATAGTCCCAGCAGTGGAATCACTGGATCAAAGGGCAGGTCCATTTTTAGTTTTCTGAGGAAGTTCCATACTGTTTTCCACAGTGGTCGTACCAGTCTGCAGTCCCACCAACAGTGCACTAGTGTCCCTTTTTCTCCACAACCTCTCCAACACTTGTTGTCTGTTGTTTTATTTATGATGGCCTTCATTAGTTTTTCAAATAAATTTTCAATTTCTTCCTCTTCTCCTCCTCCTCCTGGCATCCCTATGATTCAGATGTTGTAATGTTTAAAGTTGTCCTGGAGGTTCTGAAGTCTTTCCTCATTTTTTTGAATTCTTGTTTCTTCATTCTGTTCTGGTCGAATGTTTCTTTCTTCCTTCTGCTCCAAACCATTGATTTGAGCCCCGGTTTCCTTCCCGTCATTGTTGGTTCCCTGTACATTTTCCTTTACTTCACTTTTCATAGCCTTCACTTTTTCCTTTATTTCGCAACCATATTCAACCAATTTTGTGAGCATCCTGATTACCAGTGTTTTGAACTGTGCATCTGATAGGTTGGTTATCTCTTCATCGCTTAGTTGTATTTTTTCTGGAGCTTTGATCTGTTCTTTCATTTGGGCCGTATTTCCTTGTCTCAGTGCACCTGTTACGTAGTAAGGGGCGGAGCCTCAGGTATTCACCAGGGTGGGGCAACCCACTTGGCTGTGCTGTGGTGCTTTATGTGGGGAGGGGTCCAAGAGGGAACAATGCGGCCCACGCAGCTCTCAGCTGGCTTTCAGTCATTTCCCCCACTACCCACAAGCAAACCGGGCCCTTCTGGTGCTGATTCCCAGGTGGGTGGGTTTGTGTATGTTCTAGAACCCTGTTGTTCTCTCCAATGAACTCTCCTGTGAGGCTGGGAGTCTCTCCCACCGCCTCAACCCCCACAGGTGTTTTTAGTCAGAGGCTTTGAGGCTTTATTTCCCCACGCTGGAACCCTGGTTTGTGCAGTCTGTCTCACTCCCCAGTTTTTTCTCCCAGTTTATCTGCTCAGAAATGTGGGACCGCCTGGTCCACCAGCCACCTCACTGGGTCCATCAGCTGCTGCCTGCCCACCCTGGTCCTTTAGCTGCCTCCTTGCTGTGAGTCCTCTCTGCCCGGCTGCCCGTCTCTGCCCCTCCTACAGGTCTGGGTGAGTGTTTCTTCATTAACTCCTTGGTTGTCGGCCTTCCAAACAGTTTGATTTTCTGTCACTTCTCGTTGTTTTTTTTTTTAAATTTGTTGTTGACCTTTTGTTGGTTGTGCAAGGAGGTACAGTGTATTCACCTGTGCCTCCATCTTGGCTGGAAGTTCTAAAAATCAAATATTAAAAATAACGTAGGAGATCCTTATTATCTTTTCTTGCACTTGGCTTCTTGCAGCTCACATATTTCTGGGGGAAATAACAGAGGCAGGATCATCATGGTATGTAGAGGGGTGCGCAGAGTCTCTGTATAAGGTGTGGCATGTGTCACGTAGGTAGATGCCAGCGATAAACATGTTTGTCTGCCCCTCCACCCCATAGCTTTTGGGTTTGCCAATGAGTGTAGAACTGACCGTCAAGTCTAAAAAGACAAAAGCTATTTCTATTTGGAGGACAGGAAAGGATTCGATGAGGAAGGAATACTGGTGGGGTGCTCAGAAGAAAGCCAAGACTGAGTTCTTTGGGAACTTGGGGGTGGCTTTGAACGAGTGGGGGAGATGAGGAGTTGTGCCATGCTCTGGTGTGGAGGATACCAGAAAGACAGAGGGACGAGGACGTTTAGGATGTTTCTCTCTGGCTTCTGTAACTCACTGCCCACTGTGGACTTTGCTAAGAGGTTGCTGTGACTATTTATATTGTTATTATTCTTTCCTGATAACTAGGATTCAGTACTGACACGAACCACAAGGCAATGTAGCTTTACAAAGAATGCACACATTCTGTCTACCTACCACTCTAAACCTACGTTCATCGTATGTTGCAGAAATAGATCATGATGATGGAGAAATTTAAACAGTTCACAATTAGACAAAATAACAAGTGGAAGTCCACCAGGAATCTTGCCACCTAAATGTAACCATGTTTGCATTTGATGGCTACTCTCACAGGTTTTGTTTCTATGCACCCACTAACATCTATGTCACCACCCAGCTTGTGGATATCAGGAAGCGGCGATCTTATGTCTTCCCTTTCTTGTCTGATGCTTGAACAATCATAGCTTATTCCTTGGTCAGAGTCATGTGTTTAGATTTCACCTGTGCCTAAAATCTCAAGTCCAGATCTCAAGCCCACAGATACTTCTTGAGCATTTGCATTTCAGAAAATGTTAGTGCGCTTACGCACACAACTGCTAGTCCCCCACAACCCCACCACCACCATCGAGCTTACCAACTTTTCTCTATTTCCATAGAAAATGAGAGCAAGAAACCTAAGTCAAGTGGGAGGAATTCATGTTCAATTCAGCTCAATTATTACACACTGAACGGGCACCGACTGTTTTCCTTCCCTGTGGTCAGAGAAGAATAAAGCTCCCTGTCCTTGCCCTGGAGGAAGTCTGATTGTTGTCGGGGGCTGATTAGTGTCAGACCTAGACAGCCGAGTCTGCTAAAATGGCTCCTCATGTACTGACCATACATCAGCCTGGGGCAGTCCTGGTCCGTCCAAATTCAGAGTGGTCAACATGAGGCAAAGGTGCTAATTCTCATCCTTCGGAAAACTCATTCGTAATTAAGAATGGCTGCTTCCACAATCTGTTGTTGAATCACAAGTCACCCCAAGACTCGGTGGCTTAAAACACAGCTGTTCTATTATCCTTGCCATTCTGTGGGCTGACGGGGCTCAGCCTGGCGGTTCTCCCATTCACCCCATTTGTCTGCACTCAGAAGGTGCGTGGGGCTGGAGTCCTCTGGGTTCTACATGGGGCAGTGGAGCAGACCTGTCCCCCTTCCGTCAGCCTCAGGCCCCTGCTCTGCAGGGGGCCTCCTCCTCTCTGGAAAGGGGACTGGAAGGAACTCGTGGTCACCTGTAATCTACCACACCAGTTTAGGCTTAGATCCTTTTTTTGTGGCTCAGCCAGATTTCCTGAGCTTTTAAGGTCAAATCTCTGTGTATTTCTGGCTCCCCTCAGTGTTACTGTTAATGGAGGAAAAAAGATGCATTTACATAAAGCCAGACACTGTCTCGACTGAAAAATGTACGAACTTGGACTAGCTGTATGAAAATCCAGCTGTAAAAGTCAGATGCCAGCACCAACAGCTGTGAGACAGTTCCTGTCAGAGGGACATGAGCAACCTTCAATGGGGACATGGAGAAGGGAAGAGGTAATTTGGGGGTGCTGGGGGAGCCGTGATGAGGGGCAAAGCCCCACGAGAAGAGAGTCAGTGTCCCCAGGCAGAAATCTCTGTGAACACACAGCCGAGAGTGTGAGAAAGGCCTGTGGAGCCAGGAAGCGTGTGCAGTGGGCAGTGCAGTGGGCAGTGCAGGTGTGCAGACGCCCCTCAGGAACCTCGAAACCCTGGGGCCTTGGTGAGCGGTGCTCAGGCTTTTGGACTTTACCCTCCAAACACCCGAGAACCAGACAGGACTTTGGAGCAAGGGAGTGGCGTGATCAGAACTGCTCTTAAAATGCCCTCTGATGAGCAGATAAAAGAGTGAAGGGTTTGGAAAATAAACACACAGCTGGTGGTGGGGGTGGGGAGTGGGGTGAAGGGTGGGCGGTGTTATTACAAATGGAAAATGTCAACCCTAAGGATAGAATTAAGAGACTCCTGGGAAGTGCCCTGTCTGCTATTAATGCTTAAACGTGGACTATTAATCCCAGTCTTCTGGGAGGTAGACATCTCAACAGAAAATAATTGGGCATTTACCGTGGGAATTTCTGGGCACTTTTCATTTACTAGCTCCTATCACCCACACAGTGATTTTATGAAATAGATTCCATTTTACCCTCACCTTACAGATCAAGAAAACAAGGCACAGAGAGGCATTAGATGACCTACCCAGGGTCGTTTAACTGGTGGTTGGCAGACGGTTCAATTTAGGCAGCCGAGCTGGTGGAGGGGAAGCTCTTAAACACAGCCCCGTGCTGCCACCTCGTGGCTGTAAGTGGGAGGTGCAACAGTACAAGGGCACCAGGACCAGCTGGGGAGGTCAGAGAAGGTTCCTTGGAAGATGGGAACTTGCAGGAAATGAGGAAGGTTGGGCTGGAAGACGGTCCAGACAGAAGGAACAGCATGTGCAGGCTGCAGTCATGGAGCCACGCGTGGGGAACAAGACGATCTTGGTGAGTCAAGCGGAGAGGGGTGTGTTAGGAGATACGCCGAGAGGTCTCCGTGGACCAGGTCTTGGGAGAGGCCTGGACTTTGCCCTGGAGCCGGCAGGGAAACCACCGAAGAGCTTTCTATCTCAGGAGAGCCGTGATGAGGTTTGCACTGGATATAAATTCCCTAGTTGCTACAGGACAATGCGCGCGGGAGACAGGACTGGCACGGGAACCCCGGGAGGAGCAGCCTCATGGAGAGGGGCAGTGGCTGAATCGCTGGGGGCTGTTGGAGGGGGCGGAGAGCGGGGGTTGCAGAAGTCAGTGGGAGGCAGAGCGGTCAGAGTGAGAGGAGAAGAGAGAGTGGGCGCCGGTGGCCCGGTGGCCCGGTTTGTAGTCTGGTCCCGTGGATCTGAAACAAAGGGGAAGCCGGACAACGGGTTCAGGGACACCAAGAAAAAGACATGGTCACAGCTGTCACGGACTGCGCCTGGAGCTCATCGCAGCCCGCACCATCGGGGGCGTTTCGCCCCCCAGGAGAGATTTGGCACTGTCTGGAGACATCTTCGGTCGTTACAGCTGGTGGGGGTGCACGCTGGTGGGTGCTAGGGGGAGCCGGCCAACATCCTGCTGTAGCCAGGACAGCCCCCACAACAAAGAACTCCGCGCCCCCAAGCGTCAAAGGTGCCGGCCTCAGCATGCACCCAGCTCCGTGCCAGTGCTCGGCGGTGTGGCTGCCGGTGAGGAACCTGGTGCAGGCTGTGGGCAGGCCCTGTGCCCTGCATCTGTGCCCCGCATCTGTGCCCCATGCAGCTTGTGGGCCACAGCAGAAGAGACATCGCCAGCCCAATGCCTGTTTACAGAAATCAGGCTGTGTTCAGGACAGATTTCCAGGCCGGGCACCCCAGCCGGTCCCTGGCCTACTTCGGGGCTGTGTTCATCCAGACTCCCAGCCCCCGTGAGGGGTTCATAGGTTTCTGTGGGTCCAGGACTACATTCTGAGGCCCAGACAGCTAGACTACCACCCATTTCAGGGAAGCCCCTGGATAAAGCAGGAGGCTAGCAGGAGTAAGGATCTCCTGCAAGCAGGTGTTCATTGTGCTGAGGGTAAGTTCCAGGCTTTCCCTGGCTCTTTTCTCAGGGTGTCCTTCCCAGGAGCAGGGAGTGGGGCCCCTGGGCCACAGGCGGCAGCTTTTCTTGCCCACCGCCCAGCAGGGCAGTCTTGTGGTGGAGACCTTGGGACAGAGGGTCAGGGGACAGTTGACATGTGGGGCTGGCCACAGGCATTTTAACCAAGCTATTTTCAGTTGAAAAGCTGTCTGAGAATATGAAACATATTACAGCCAGGGGACAAAGGATTTCTCATTAGTGCAGATTCAGGGTGTGGCATTCGGAAAGCAGGTGACAGGACCCTGGGTGGCTGTCACCCCAGATTTACTCCACCCACTGCTTGTGGGGCCTCACCTGCTGGCTCAGAGGACAGTTCCAGCCCACAGCCAACATCCCCCTTCGTCTGATCGGCCCGCCATGCACTGGGCCTCCATCGGCCCTACGAGGAGCCAGAGAACAGGCACCTGGGTCCCCTCTGACCAGCTCCGCAGAGGGTTGGGGGTCATGGTCATGGCCTTGAGAGGTGGATAGCATGAGCCAGAACGGCGTGGACGTGGACCGACCACAGTTGGGAGAGCAGGGGTCTTTCTTTGCCTTTCCCCCGGGAGCTGTTGGGAAGCACGGGTCTTCCTTGGCCCGGCAGCCGTGGGGTGTGCTGTGAGGCTGGTCCTCCTTCCCAGCCCGCCTCCCGCCCCACTGCTCCCCTGGAGCTGCCCTGTGCTGAGCTTTAGCACCGGGTCTACTCTTAAAGGAGCCCAGGTCTGGAAACACCAAGATGGTTTCCTCAATATCCACACTGCAATATAAGATAAAACTAGATAGATGTGAATTTAGATCTGAAGTACTATCTCAACTATGTGAAACATTTGTGTATACTCATTTGTGTATATGCAGAAGGAAAAGAAAAACAGATGAACAACTCCTCCCTACCTCCCTGCACAATACCAAAGGGACAGGAATGAATCTGAATGTTCCCCTTTGAGAATAAACTACCAGGTCACCCAATGGTGAGCCATTTAAAGAAATTCTGTTGGTTATTGTTTATTTCAAAGGTAACACATACTTATTGTAGAAAAATTAGAAAACACAGAAAACTTGCAAAATAAAAAGAGTTCACTTTAATATTACCCTCCCTGGAGATAATCGGGAGGTTCCCGTTTCTCCAAGGCCGGTTCATTCCAGCATACCCCCAGCGAGAGCACGTGCCGCCATCCCGAGCCCTCCAGGACACTGCTGGAGGCCGAGAAGTTTGGATATGATGATCGGCAGTCTTGACAAGAGTTCTTGTCCGAGACAGGGAAGTGGCTGCTCTGTGTGCGTTTAGAGTCAGGAGGTATCTCCTAGAGCAGAAGGGCCAATCCATTTGCCCCGTGAGGATGGCCAGTCTTGTCGTTTACTGTGTGTGTGATCCCCCCAGTGCTTTGGCCATTGGAGCTAGACAAAGAGATGAGCATGGATGATTTCCTACAAAAGGCGTTGCTATGGGCTGACGGTGCCCCTCCGACCCAAATTCATGTATTCATGTCCTAACTAACCCCATAGCATCTCAGTATATGACCATATATAGCAATAGGACCTCTAAAGAAATAATTAAGATTAAAAGAGGTCATTGGAATGGGCTCTAATCCAATAATCCTGGTGTCCTCCTAAGAAGAGGTGACTAGGACACAGAGAGAGATGACCCTATGAAGACATCGTAGAAGACAGCCATCCACAAGCCACAGAGAGAGGTCTCAGCAAACATAAAGCACGCTGGCACCATGATCTTGGACTCCCAGCCTCCAGAACTCTGAGGCGATAGACTGGTGCTGTGTAAGTCACTCGGTTTGGGGCCTTCGTTAGAGCCGCGCAAGCAGACTTACACAGGCGTCTTTGCAGAAACGGTAACTTGCAGTGAGGGCTGGAGTGAGTAGTGGGGACTCCCAGTTACCGCGCCCCCCTCCGCGCCCTCTAATGCCTGAGATGCCATCTGCAGCGAGGTGGCTCAGGGAAGTTTCCCGACACAAAGCCTGAGCAGCGGGGCCTCGTCTGGACTTTGCAAGGGCAGGGCATTCAGAGCAAGTCAGCAGACTGCGGCCCGTGGGCCAGATCGGACCTGCGCCTGTTTTTGTTCGACCCAGGAGCTCAGAGCAGTTTTATCATTTTTAGATGGTTGGAAGAAAATCAAGAGAAAATAATATTTCGGACAAATGAAAATAATAGGAACTTCTGACTTCTGTGTCATAGTGTTTTGTCGGAACCCAGTCACGTCCATGCATTTACTCACTGTTGGGGGGTTTTGTGTGACAACGGCAGAGCTGAGCAGTTGTGACAGAGACCGTGGCCTGCAAAGCCTAAAATACTTGCTATCCAGCACTTCACGAAAAAAGTTAGCTGACCCCTGATGGGAGCACAGCCCAAGTCAGGGACGGGAAGGTGGCCTTGTCTGTCTGGAAAGGTCGTTTTCTTCCAAGGCCACCCGGCTTCAGGCCAGAAGCAAGATGAGGCTGCAGGAGCCTCCGGGGACCCGGCCACCCAGGCCTTGGCCCTGTTGGGCATTTGGTCTTCATCCCACCAGCAATGGGAAGCCACGACCGTGCATTAACTGGCACTCTTTCAGGCCAGTGTGGCCAGGTGTTTAAAAATCACTTGTTGAACTGATCTAGGAGGAGAAAATCCTTCTTTACACTTAACTTCCTGGCAAGAGATGAGTTATTCTCCACTGATGGTGCTGTGAACGGCCCGGATACAGGCTGCGGTTCCAGGAATAATGCTGCAAACCCACAGTGGTGGGGGAGTGAGCTGAGGGGGCTGGGCTGGCTGGACTCCCTCCGCTGGTGGATGCCCATGGGCCCCCCTCAGGTCAGCAGCTTTCGGTTGCAGCCTCAGCCCAGGTGGAAACACACCGCCTCCTGACACCTGACATCCCCAGGCTGTCGGAGTGAAGGTAACCCGATTCCCCTACCTGACAGCACCGCCCCTTCTAAGGACTGTTGTAAAAACTCTATGCATAGATGTGCAGGAGGATCTGAAGGACAGAGGACAAACTAACTGCCTTACAGGTCTTCACAGACTCTTCGAGCCTTGAAAGTTTGCAGACTCTCATATGGACTTTCTCTCCGTGGGGCAAAGCCAACGTTTAAGAGTTTGCAACTCTTGGGTACCAGCTTTAGGTAGAAAACCACAGGTTGAAGCCTAGACGGCTGAGGCAATAAGATGGAGGTTCTTTAAAGATACAGACCCTCTTCTTGGACATCCAAGACACAGCAAGGCAGTGTGTGTGAAACATGCCAAGCTCGCACTTGCTAGGAGCAACCTCTGTGGTTTTAGAGCTCTGCTTGACTCAGTTTCTCCACGGGATCTAAAAATGGCAATATTTGTTGATACCGGGGGTGGTGTAGGAGCCTGGTTCAAATGTTTTGTCATAATAAGATAGACAGGAAGTGAGGGGAGCAAAATGCAGGTTGTTGGGGCCAGGGATGATACACACTGTTCCTAATGTCAAGAAATGCCGAAACACTTCCCTCAGAGTCCTCCCCCCCCCAC
Organism: Trachops cirrhosus; assembly: GCA_028533065.1. Taxonomy (NCBI): domain Eukaryota; kingdom Metazoa; phylum Chordata; class Mammalia; order Chiroptera; family Phyllostomidae; genus Trachops; species Trachops cirrhosus. Next base: position 6,768,908 of record CM052541.1, on the reverse strand, counting down.
ACTGCCCCTAAAACTAATTCCCATTGTCTTCAGATGCACTGGGGGAAGGCTGGCAAGTGCTTTAGATGAAATAGAAAAATGGGAAGGAGAGGGGTGCCAGGAAGTCTTGTTGGTTTATGAATGTCACGAGTGGCTTTCCCTGTTGTCAGCTGTGTCCCCAGTGTTACTCCCGAGCTCTTTCTGTTTAATAAATAACTGGATAAAGAGACGAAACGAAACGTCCTGCCACTGATCACTGCTCACGCGGCCTTGGCCTTCCCCTTCTTCATACAAGGAGTGCTCTGTCTCCCACTGCTGGTGCCCACGGCCAGGCTTTGAGGCCTGGGTCCCAGCAGACACCAGAGGGTGGGGCTCGAGGCGAGAGCCTGGTCTTTTAAGCACAAACCCGCCCATGCCTTTACCTGATAGGGACGGGACTGACTCACTCCCAGGGGTGGTCTCTGCGATGTGAGACTTTCCAAAGAAACATCTGGAACCCTAAGAAGCAGAGTAGGGTGACTTCGTGACCCTCCTTTTCTGCTCAAGTTCACTCTTGCTGAATACTGTGCATGTTTTTAATTTGGCCATGACTTCAAAACAGTATTGAAAGGGAATTAATTGGAAATTCTTCCTATGCGGTTGGTCATTTGTCAGTAACATTATACTCCAGGCTCATTTATTAACGTGGAAATTCTTTATGCCCTGAAATTGTCATTAGGGCAACTGGTAAAGTAGGAGAAGGTCCTGATATGTGTAAACAGACTCGGAGCGAGGCATCAGGGGCCAAACCAGTGGCGTGGGGCTCCCTCTGTGCCTGGTACCTACTCTGTTGGTTTCTGTGCAGTAGAGTTTGTTTCTGTTCCTGTATCTCCTTTTTTAAAAAAACAATTTATTGCATTTTCCCATTACTGTTTAGCTCCCACATACCCCCCTTCTTCCCCATCACCACACTGCTGTCCATGCCCATGAGCCCTTTTCCTTTTTGCTCCATTCCTTCACCCCCTAACCCCCCCGCCCCAGAGCTGTCATCCTGCTCTCTATCTATGAGTTTGTCTCTATTTCACTTGGTAGTTCAGTTTGTTTATTAGATTCTGCGTATGAGTAAAACCCATGGAATGGGAGAACATATTTGCTGGTACATCTGATAAGGGCTTAGTATCCAAAGTTTATGAAGTACAAAACTCACCATCAAAAGGACAAACAATCCAATTAAAAAGGGGCTAAGGGTCTGAATAGACACTTCTCCAAAGAGGACATACAATAGATGGCCAATATTGGCCATACAAAGATGGCCAATAGACATTTGAAAAGATGCTCAACGTCACTAATCATCAGAGAGATGCAGATAAAAACCGCAGTTAGATATCACCTTACACGGGTCAGAATGGCTGTCATCTCTATCTTTAAATGATAATGTGCCCTGGGTCACCCTGTGGAAGTTCATCACAAATTGTGTTAACTGTCCACGGCCACTGTCTACAGACTTGGTGGCTCCATATAACACTCTCCAGTTCTGGGGACCGGAAGTCGGAAACCAGCCTCACTGGGGGAAATCCGGGCATCAGCAGGGCTGGGCCCTGCAGCAGGCTCTGAGGAAGGAATCTTCCTTGCCTTTTCTGGATTCCGGAGGCTCCCAGCATTCCTTGAGTCAAAAACTGACCTCACATCTCTTCCGAGTCTTTCCATTCACCTGTCCCTTTCTTCCTTCTGTGGAATCAGATTTCCCTCTGTCTTCTTTGAGTAAGGACACTTAGGTCCTGCCCTGATAATCCAGGATAATCTTCCCAATTTGGGATCTTTCATCATGTCTGCAAAGGTTGTATTGCCTGGTAATTTCACAGTCAAAGGTTTCTGGGATTGATTAGGGGATCATTATTCAGCGACCACGGCACTTTTTCCTTTAACTTGAGTCAAACTGGATGACCGAGAGGAGGATCATGTTTAGTTGGGAGGACGATCTCACAAGATCTGAAAATATTTGCAAGATAAACGGCCAATGTAACTAACTACTCTAACAGTTAAGGTTTTTGCTTTAGGACATATAGTTTGGTCAAAGAAAATGCTTCCGTTCTGGCTGGTGTGGCTCAGTGGATTGAGTGCCTCCCTGCGAACTGAAAGGTCGTTGGTTTGATTCCAGGTCAGGGCACAGGCCTGGGTTATGGGTCAGGTCCCCATTTGGGGGCGTGTGGGAGGCTACTGAACCATGTATGTCTCGCACATTGATGTTTCTCTCCCCCTCTTTATCCCTCCCTCTCCCTCTCTTTCTAAAAAAAATGAATAAGTAAATAAAATCTTTAAAGAAAACCACAACTCTTGTTCTAAAAAAAAAAAAAAAAGAAAGAAAATGCTTCCTTTAGAATTTTTTAGAAATGTGACCTGCTAGCAAACAAAACATTTGTTTGCTGGAAATATATTTTATTGGAATAGCAGCCCTTTATTATAAATTCTTATCTGTATTTCACGGATTGTTACCATTGGCCCTGTCGTGATGACTTCCGCTAATTTCCCCCAGTCTGCATGAGAGGTGTTTTCCTTAGAGTTTCCCCATTTCTGGGACTTCCTTTCCCCCATGGGTTCACAAGCCCATCGAGCTGTGTCAAAGTTCTGTTTCACTCACACAAACCCACACAGGCAACAAGCTTCAGCCGAGGACAGAGGCTGCTGGCGTTTGGAACCCTGTTTAATTTCCTCTGTGCCAGAAACAGGGGACGCCCTGTGCATCGTGGTCGGAGGCTTGCTGGAGTAGAGGCATGCTTTAAATTGAGTAAATGTAGTTGTTTCAGCATTGATCTCAGTATCAGGAGATCCGGCTCTACTCCAACCCCCCTGAATAACTCGGGGCCAGCCACTTGCCTTCTGCAGCCATTGGATCCTCCCTGTATAGCGAAGGACTTTGCTAGGTTGTCTGTTAGTGCCCTGTTGGGCTTCTCGTAAGTGAAGTCTAGCTGGCCAAGGCCGGCGTGGGGTCTCCTGGGTCATTACTGAGGCTCTCCTCCGGCACTTCTCCCCTGGAGGTCCCCAGAGTAACACAAATACCACTCAAGGTACAAAACCAAAAAGCAAAGCCAGAATATAAATAAAGAGAGAGAGAGAGTTGGGAAGCTGTAGGAAGTCATATCTGTTTGTTCTTTGGCCTGTGTGATGAAGGAGGCAGGTTATAGTCTATGAACAACATTGGTGCTTCTCAGTGGCCCAGTCAAGCCCTGTGCCCACACAGCCCATCCCACTGAACGAGCACTGACCCTCTTTCACTCATCACATGCTGTACCATTTGCGTACATGAGCCAGGGATTGCTTTGTTCCTTAGGCTCTATTAACAGAAGTTTTAGGTTCACAGCAAAATTGAGAGGAAGGTGCAGAAATTTCCTATATACACCCTCCCTCACCATCACCATCCTAGACCAGAGTGGTGCATTTGGTACCACTGAAAAACCTATAGGGACACATCATTGCCATCCAAAGTACATGGTTTGCAGTAGGGTTCACTCTCAGTGTTGGACATCCTACGGGTTCGTACAAATGTATAATGAAGCCTATCCATTATTGTGGTTGGTATGGTACTAGTTTTTACTGCCTTAAAAATTCTCTGTGCACTGTGCCTATTCATCCCTCCTCTCCATCCCCCAATTCCTGGCAACCACCCATCTTTTTATGGACTCTGTAGTTTTGCCTTTTCCTGAATGTCCATATCATTGAAATCACACATGATGTAGCCTTTTGAGTTGGCTCTTCTAACTTAGTAATATGCATTCAAGGCTTCTTCACGTCTTTTCCCTGGCTTTTTTCTTTTTCTTTAGCTCATTTCTTTTAGTGTTGAATGTGCCACTGTTTATTGATCTATTCACCTACTGAAGGACGTTTTGGTTGCTTCCCAGTTTGGGATTTGTGACTAGAGCTGCTAGAAATATCTGTTTTTGGGTAGACGTAAGTTTTCAGCTTTTTTGGATAAATACCAATGAGTCCAATGGCTGGGTTGAGTATGTTTGATTTTTAAGAAACTGTCAAACTGTCTTTCAAACTGTACTGGTTGGTATTCCCACCAGCAATGATCAAGAGTTCTTGTTGCTCCACATTCTCCCCAGCATCTGGTGTTGACTGTGGTTGGATTTTAGCTGTTCTGATAGGCACGGAGTGGGATCTTAATATTGTTTTAATTTGGGGTTTTCCTGATGACATGCGGTGTGAGCATCTTTTCATGTGCTTCTTTGCCATCTACATTTCTTCTTTGGTAAGGTGTCTGTTAAGGTCTTGGCCCATTTTTTAACTGGGTTGTTTTTCTCCTCGTTGTTGAGTTTTAAGAGTTCTTTGTATATTTTGAATAACAATCTTGTGTTACATGTCTCTTTAGCAAATATTACCTCCCAGCCTGTGGTTTTCTTATCTTCTCATTCTCTTGACAATGTGTTTCACAGGCTGACATTTTTTATTTTGAATGAAGATCATCTTATCAATAATTTCGTTTATGGATTGTGCTCTTGGGATTATATTTTAAGAATCATTTCATACCCAAGGTCATCTAGATTTTCTCCATGTTACCTTCCAGGAGTTTTATGGTTTTGTGTTTTTGTTTTTGTTGATTTGTAATGCAAAGCAGCTTAGCTATTTCTTTTGTGTCCTTGTCATCTGCCCATTGTGAGTTTATCCACTTCCATGACATTTTGCTTATGAAAGCACTTCCCTTTCTTAGGTTATTTTTGGCAGCAGGTGTTAAGATTGTGGCACACCCGTTCTCTGCAGCTTAGTGATGTTACAATGTTCACGGGGTGGGGGGTGGAGTATAGCCTGGGGTAAGAGGGTCTTGGGCTGGAATACAAATGCAATTTTGCTTTGAAATCATCACTTTATTCTTCTGAACCAAACAGTACCAAATAAATTGCTTAGAACATGATAATTAAAAAGTTGCTTTTCCATAACAGATAACTATTCTCTCATCTCTCTTTTGGCTTTCTTCTTATGTTTATGAATACCTCCCCCTTTTAAAAGAATATAATGATGAATTACTTTAACCTTTCTCCATACTGGACATCTTATTTTATTTTTTTGCCTACAGTGAATTAGGCAGAAAGGAGACTGAGGAGTAGATGAGAGAACCTCAGACAGCATTAAAAGACCTGGCTCGGAGGCCTGGCCCTCCATTCACTGGTTAACTCATGCGGGGAAAGTTACTCACCAACCTGGGCCCCATTTCCTGGTCTGAAACATGAGTGGTCGTCCTAGATGAACTCTAGGGTTCTTATGAAAATAACACTGAACTCTAAGTAGGTCACTTTTTATAGTAGATTTTCCCACTCTAAGTTGACCCTTGTAAGACTTTTCAAATCTAGGTATCTTAAAAGGGAGACCAAGATGACAGAGGAGGAAATGATGAGTCTACTGTTTTCCATTTCTTAATTTTTAAAATTCAAGTTCTGCTAAAGTTGGTCACAATTTCCACTAATCACGAAAAGGGCACTGGGCCTCTCTTGATCTCTGTCATTGAGTAATAATCTTCCATTTCATTCCACCTGGAATTACAGGAGTTTTCTACATTCATAACCTTTTTGGTGGTTCGGTAAAAGAGTGTCAACGCTGTCAATGCTGATTTCCAGGAAATATGGATGCTAACCTTTTATCCTTCGTGTTGCAGCGTTTTACCTGCTCTGATAGAAACTATAAGAGTTTTCTCCCACACCTTGAACTCAGGGGGGAAAGTGATGCTAACAGTGACGGTCTTTCCTGTAATAATAACAAAGGAAGACGTTGACATTTGCATGCTTCGGTGCAGCTTTCTCTTCCTGCCCATTCGCTGACAGGTGCATTCCCACTGCCCATGATTCATCTTCTACCTGTTGCTCTTACTCCGCATCACGTCCAACAAGTCGTCTGTTTAGAAGGATGTATAGGATTGTGCCACTCTGAGTTCATGGCTTCTGCTCCAAAAGTTTAGGCTGCTAGGGGATGGCTCGATCTTTAAAAAAGACTGGTAAAAAGCAGGTGGGATTCTACAATGTTTGAAGTATATCATTATTGTTTTTACAAAATAGATTTTGTTTGTTTATTTTTAGGGAGATGGGAAGTGAGGATGAGAGGGTAAGAAACATTGATGTGAGAGGAAAACATCGTACGTGCCTCCACAGGGGACTGAACCCACAGCCCAGGCATGTGCCCTGACTGGGAATCTTACCAGTGACCTTTGGCTTTGCAGGATGATGTCTAAGCGACTGAGCCACACTGGTCAGGGCTGAAGTATTACATAATTCTTGCTGAGATGGTGTGTGTGTAGTGGAGTTAGAAGTCAGTAGAAGTTACCCAGCTCACCAAGCCAGCAGTCCCAAAGTGACTCAGTTTTCTCTTTTTTCAGTGAAGACGGCAATGAAAAGGAAACGCAGTGAAGGGAGACAGAGGAAAAGGCCAGAGAGGCTTAGGCCGGGCATTAGGACCAATGGGAGGTAGACCTGGTTCTTGTGTCTGGCTGTGGAGAAAGGTCTTGTGAGAGTTATTTCCTGAAAAACAGGGGTGATGATAAAACTAAGCAAAGAAGATAATAATAGGCAGAAAACTATACTTGGACAACAATAAAAAAAGGAGATAATAATAAAGAAGTCTGCTTTGCCTGAGCTCAAATCTGCACATAGATGTTTTATTTATTTTATATTTTGGTCTTTTATTTTGGGACAATTTTGGAATTACGAAAAATTATGGACATAGTGACCTCACTTGCCTGAATGTGGCCAGCTCACCCAACCGTGGCACATCCATCAAGACTGAGAAGGGCTCATCGGCACAGTCCTGTGGATTAAACTCCAGACCTGGTGGGATTTCACTGGTTTTCCTCACGTGTCCTTCTGATCGAGCTCCCCTCTAGGGGACCACAGTGCATTTAGTCACCCTGTCTCCTTAGGCTCCTCTGGTCTGTGACAGATTCAGTTTTTCCTTCTTTTTCATGACCTTGTCAACTTTGAGGAGTCGAAGCTTTTCAATTGTTTATCTTTGGAATTTAATGAGTTTGTTTTATAAAAGTATGTTTAAAAAGAGTGTCGGCCCAGTGAGTGCCTGGTAGGGGGTGGTGTCCACCACCACAAACCTGCTGTGATGTTGCTCATCAGGCCGACGTTGTCCGAGACAATCATGGTGGGACGTGCCTAGAAGATGGCTGAGCTCAAGGAAGAATGTCTCGCAAATCACTTTGTTTGATTGAGGTGGTGGGGTGCTGGGGTAAAGCTGGAGGGGGGCTGTTTCTCCTCTACTCGGAGTTTCAGGGACAGCCAACAAAGGCGTGTCAGTTTCTTGAAACCCTGAGCTCACGGGAAGGACAGAAAGCGCCTCCCTTTGCTCCCAGGGTGAGCGGGCCTGCGGGAGGTTCCCTGCAAATCTTAACAAAGCTGGGTTGTGTGGAGGTTTGGTTTTCTTCTGTTAACATTTAGCCCACCTGCCACTTAAAGCGTACAGTGTAATGTTTTGAGTCTATTCACAGGGCTGTGCAATCATCAAAACCATCTTACTTTAGGACATTTCATCCCCCTCCCCCCAAAGACGCCCTGTGCTTTGGTCGGCACTCCCCATTTCTTCCCCTCGTCCAGCCCCTGGCTGCCACTCAGCCACCTCGGTGCTCTCTGGATTTCCCTATTTTGGACACTTATATAAGGGGAACCAGACACCAGGTCCGGCTTCTTTCACTTAACATAACGTTTTTGAGGTTCATCTACATCGTAGCACGTATCAGTAGTTCTTTTGTAAGTCTTTGTGGATAAATAGTCCACTGCACAGATACAGCATATGGTATTTTCAGTGGCTGGCTCCATGAAAAGGGGAGGAGAAAGTTAGCAGAACTGTCACCCGGATGACGGTGTGGCCTGGGTGAAAAAGGGAAAGGACATTTATTTCCTTGAAGGGACTGGATATGCAGAGAGTGGACACTTCCTGAGAGCAGGAACGATTGTCCCTACATATCATGGGCCTTGTGTCTGTCTGTCCCTGCCAGGGTCCCAGCCTCCAGTCGCTCTGTGCAGCTGGGACACCGAGATCCCCACCTGCTGAGACAGCGTTGCTCCATTGTAAGGACCTGACCTCAACCTTGGGGATGGAGAAACATTACCTCACTTTTTCCCAAATTGTGTTTTGATGTTCCAGAAGCTAATACTAGATGATCTGTTAAAAAAAAAAAAAGGAGGAATTCTGTGATCAAACACTTTTGGGAAATGCCTTATGTTCCCTCTCTGGAGATATGAAATGAATCTGAGGGTGCAAATGCCTCTACAGAAACATCAGTTTAGTGTTTGGTTAATTTTCCTTAGCCCAGGGCCACCCACAGTTACCCTTCATCATCTCCAGGGACAGTGGCGGTCCACAGGAAAGGGTGGACAGTGCTTCTTCTGGGCAGCGTGCTAGGACTCCGTCCCCTTGCCCCTGAGCCAGGCTGATGACACAGCTCTGATGATGTGCTTTCTGTCCTGATCACTGGGCCAAGGCCGTCTCTCAGGTCACCGTCCTGGAGACGGCCCCTGTCTTGTTCCCCATGTCATTCTGCTTTCATCCGTGCACGCCAGGGACCCGACCCTGCCCTGGAGACTCAGCCCAGAGCTGGGGCTCTGCTAGCTGTTGTTGGCTTCCCCCACTGTTGTCGGCATCCTTGCCCACGTTCCTGGGAAGGGCCCTCCACAGACGAGTTGACATCCCTTGGGAAACCCCAGTTTCCTCCATGCCGAGCGTCCTGACAACACGGTCTTCTGCCCAGAGGACCTACAACTTACGTGACGTCGAATTGCTGTGGCTTCCAACCACTCCACCTGAGTTCCTGGGTCCACACTCCCTTGTCCTGGAAGAGTTTATTAACCCCAAGGTTCCATGTTTGAGACATGGCAGTGCCCTCCTGGAGTGTCTCGCATAAGATAACCGCTTGAGATTTGTCGCTGACATTGCCATTGCACCAGGGCAGCATCAGCGTGCCCGCCCGTCTTCCTCAGGGTTCAATGCTGTGCTGCGTTATTGCTGAAAAACCGTGCACTTTAGAAGCAGGCAGACTCAGGTTTTGATCATGGCCGTGGCACTTGGTAACCATGTGACCTTGGACCAGATACAAATTCCTCTGAGTTTCACTTTTCTCATCTGTAGAATGAGGATTCACAAGTCTGTCTCAAACGTGGTTGTTGTGAAGATTGGTTTAGAAATTGTTTACACATCATCACTACTAATAAGAATCCCATGATTTGGGTATGAGCAGTTCTCAAATATTATTTTGAGATACCCTGGAGTAAACAATAGATGTGAAATTCCTCAATAAGGACATTTTATATGTTATGAGTTAATATTTGAAAATCACTTAAACGAGCCTGGAGAGCATGTAAGAGCTCTGTAATTATTTTAAAAAGAAGGGAAATTTATCTTTCTTCTTCCTTCTAGATTGTAAGGATTTCTGACCCACTGGCTTAGAGAAAAAATTGTAAAATCACTGCTATGGGGCTGCTGGTCACACCAGGACTAGGAGGTGACACCCTGCTTTGAGTGGGTTCCACCCCAAGGTCACCGGACCACAGAAGACAAGCAAAACACCCAACAGCATGGAAGATCTGGGAAGTGGGCTAGCTGAGAGGTGAAGTTCATGTGCTTTTAAAGAAATGCGAAGTAGGTACCCAGCACACTTCTGATTCCCATTCCATGTAGCAATCCCCCACGCACCCCTGCCCTTCTCTCAGGACATGCCCCTTGCCTTCCCGTCTCCACTTAGCTTCAACCCCAGGGTCACAATCTTTGCCCCTTAACCTGCCTCTGGTTATCCATGTCCTGTCCCCTGGACCCACACGACACCAAGGACACACAACCCCCAATGGCTAAGGACAAGCGAGATGTAATCGTGTGAACATGGATTTCACGGTGGCCTCTGGAGAGGAAGACAAGAACCCAGTCCCCCTCTCTCACCCTGGGGGAGCGGCCACTGGGGGCAGGGGGTTTGGCTGAGTTGGTAGAACTTTTGAGGTGGATTGTTTCCCCCTGGAAAGAGACCGAGCGTGGGAGCTGCCAAACAAAGAGCCTCTGCCCTGCCTTTGGGGGGCTTGCTGGACCACAGGGCCAGCCTTCTGCACCAGAGCTCTCTCGGCAGATGCATGTTTCAGTGGGAAGCTGCGATCCTGCAGCTGAGCCCAGGACGGAGTCAGTACGTAGACCTTGAGCTGTGCAGCCAGCTGGCCAATCTTCAGTTGTGTGCTGCGTACATGTGTCCATAACTTTGGTCTTTTTTTTTTCTTTTAAACTTTATTGGGGTGGCATTGGTTAATAACATTACATAGGTTTCGGTTGTAAAACTCTGTAATACACCATGTGTATATTGTATTGTGCGCTCACCATCTCGAGTCAAGTCTCCTTCCATCACCAGGCATGCCCTCTTTACCCTCTCCCACCTCCCCCACCTCCCCCACCTTAATTTACCTTTTGAAAAAATAAGCAGGAAATCTTCCGTGCCGGGTGCTATACAGTCTGCATATCTATTCTGGGTTATTCAGCTTAGGCATCCAGCCAGGAAAATTACTCCTATCTAATGCGTCCACACATTCCTGGTTTTATGCCTGAGAAGCTTGGGTACATGGAATCAGGAAAATACTGATTTAAGTCAGAAAAGAGCAGGTGTGTATCTTGGAGTTGCTGATGCAGATGGTTGGGGAAAAATATTATCTTGACTCTGCAATTAACTTGTGTTAAGACTTTTACAAAACTATTCGGTGTGAGGTCAACTTATTTGTTGAGTCAAGGGAGTGAATTCTGAAGTTGCTCACAACACTGAAATCTTACCATGGATTTGAACACTTGACCTTCTCCCCTCCAATCCAATTTGCACGGGTAGAAAAGTAGATGACAGGAATGAAATGGGTGCACATCCTTCACATTTCTCAACAAGTCTGGGTTTTCCTTTTCGGGAATTGACAAAAACCACCAGAGCTGATTGGCTCTGGGCCCGGCCCCAGGAAACTACCTGCTCGGCCAGGCAGAGCGGGGGCTGCCGGGGACAAAGGGCCTGGGAACAGTGCATCGGTTTGGTGTTCTAAGGAGAGGGAATTGAGTAAATCTCAGCACAGCATGGTTATCTGGAAGAGGATAAATAAAAGACAGAGAGCGGTGCCAAGGCTGGGAAATTACCATCTCGACTGATATGAACCCTGGAATTCTGCCCAGAGGAAACGGCCGCGCACGATTTGGAGCCCACGTTGTGTTACGGAAAAGACTCTGGGCAGCTGAAAGTCCTTTTGCGTGGCGGACTTGGGGAAAGGAATTTAAAGGAATGCACACTTTTTTTTTTTTTGGAGTAAACCCAAGGATTTGCAGAAATACTCCAAGGCTGTTATACTATCAATGAAGCCTCTAATGAAAATTGTGACCTGCCTTCTCAGAAAAATGAATGCTACTACACACATAGACCCAACAATTTTTTTTAAAAAAACTGAATTCTTTTGAGCAGCTTTAGATTCACAAGAAAGTGAGAGAAAAATGCATAGATTCCCCTGTATACCCTGCCCCCGCGTGCAGAGCTGCCCCCGCCTTCAGCATCCTGCATCACGGCAGTGCGTTTGTTAGCAATCAATGAGCCTACATTGCGGTGATATTATCACCTGATGTTCATAGGTTACATAAAGATTGCTTCTTGGTGTTGTACATTCTGTGAGTTTTGACAAGTGTATAATGACGTGTATCTACCGTTGTAGGATCATACGGAGTATTTCCACTGCCCTACAGTCCTCTGTGTTCCGCCTATTCGTTCCTCCCACTCTGGCAAGCACGATCTTTTTATCGTGTCCCTAGTTTTGCCTTTTCCAGAATGTCATGTAGTTGGAATTGTATGGTAGGTAGACTTTTCAGATTGGCTTCTTTCATTGAGTAATACAAATTTAAAGTTCCTCCATATCTTTTCATGGCTTGATAGCTCCTTTCTTTTTAGTGCTGAATATTATTTCATTGTCCAGATATACAACAGTTTATTTACCCATTCACTTACTGAAGGACATCTTGGTTACTTTCTAGTTTTGAAATTAAGAGTAAAGATGCTATGAACAGCTATGTGCAGGTTTCCTTTGTGTGGACCTAAGCTTTCAAGCCATTTGGGTAGATACCAAGGAGTACAGTTGCTGGATCGTAGGATAAAGTATGTCTGGTTTTGTAAGAAACTGCCAAACTGCACCATTTTGCATCCCCACCAGCAATGAACAAGGGTTCCTGGTGCTCTCCATCCTCTTTAGCAGTGCAGTGGAAAACTTCTGCGGTGCTGAAGACAATGCGGAGAGAATGGGAAGACAAGACATAGACTGGGAGGGAGTATTTGCAAAAGATACACGTAATAAATAACTGTTACCCAAAATATACAAATATCTCTTAAAATTCAACAATAAGAAAACAAAAAAAACATTAAAAATTGACCAAAGATCTTCCTTAACAGACAGCTCACTAGAAAAGAAACCAGCAAATTAACCTACGAAAAGATGCTCCACATCATATGTCATCGGAGAAATCCCAAATCTTTTACAGAGAAGGAGATTTAATGGCCATGAAATCTTATTTGTAGATTATTTCTTTCATGGACTATGCCTTTGGGGTTGTATTTAGATGTCATTACTCTACCCAAGTTCATTTGAATTTTCTCCCATTTTATCTTCTAGGAACATTATAGATGCAAAAACAGTTTATATATAAGTCTACAATCTATTTTGAATTAATTTTTGTGAGGGTTTAAAGTCTGCATCTAGATTTGTGTGTGTGTTCTGTTTTGAACATGAATGTCCAAATTTTTGAGCACTATTTGTTGAAAAGACTATCTTTGCTCCATTGTATTACTTTAGCTCCTTTGTCAAAGATCAATAGACTACACACATGTGGGTCTATTTCTAGTCTCTCTACTCTGTTCTATGGATCTGTTTGTCTATTCTTTCACCAACACTACACTGTCTTGATTACTGTAGTTTTATTTTAAGTCTTGAAGTTGGGTAGTATCAGTCCTCTGACTTTGCTCTTCTCCTTCAAAATTGTGTTGGCTACACCCAATATTTATGTACCATTTCTGGGATTTAGTAAGTATCCTAAAGTGCATCCATGGGTCTAGGTATTCACACATTAAGATAAATAATCCTTCAGTTTAGAAGTATTATAGCAAACTTCAGTAAGTGATAAAATTAATTAAGCAAGAATAGTGAGGAAAGGTTTCATGGAAGACAGGATTACTTCTAGCAATCTCATGGAAGTCTGGGAAAGGTTATAGAGGAACAGAGGAAAGCAAGGTTGCTAAGATGGAAATCAAAGCAGAATAGTTGAAGAACTTTAGATTTTTGAATAAGGCGTATCAGGATTGAAATTCCAATTCTATTACAATGTAGCCATGTGAATTCTGACAAGGGTGGCTTAGCATGATGCTTGACAGTAAGTGCCACGTCCAGTTCCAGTACGGCCAACCATGTTGTCTGACAAGGTCCGGACATGGGGGATATGTCTTCAAGGAAGCATATCCTGGCCCAGAAGATGTGACACTACTTGGAAGTTCCAGTGTGGCCAACCATGTTGTCTGAC
>CM052541.1:6707450-6754911 GCA_028533065.1 Trachops cirrhosus | reverse complement strand
TGAACTGTGCATCTGATAGGTTGGCTATCTCTTGGTCGCTTAAAAGGCTGGGTTCTGGAACTTTCAATTCTTCTTCTGTTTGAGCCATCTTTTTGCTGTTTTTTGTTTTGTTTTGTGGTCTTGTCGAGCTCCTGTAGTGAGGGGAGAGGCCTTAGGAGTTCACCAGGGTGGGGCACCCCAGTCCCTGGGTTGTGACGCTGTATGTGGGGGCGGGGTCCGAGGAGGAACAATGGCGCTTGCTCTGCTCTCTGTAGGACCCCAGACCCTTCTGTCACTTTCCGAGAGCCAACCGGGCCCCTCTGGCACCAATTCTGGTGTGGGTGGGCCTGTACACCCCGTGGGACCTTCCTTCTCAGTCAGTGACCCAAAGCTCCACTTCCCGGTGCTGGGACCCTGAGTTGCCTGCAGTGCGTTCCTTCACAATGTTCACCTCGCTGGGTCTGCGGGTCGCCACCCCCTGGCTGGGGCCCACCAGCCACTGCTGCTTGTGCGCCCAGGGTCTGCCTGCTGTGGGCCTGCGCGCCGCCCTGGGTGCTCAGCTCTCCACTCCATGTCCCTCGCCTGGCTGCCCAACTCCGCCCCTCCTACCAGTCTGGATGAAAGTGTCTATTTTTAAATCCTTGGGTGTCCGACTTCCATACACTTCAATTTTCTGTCAGTTCTGGTTGTTATTTGTTTCTATATTGTTGTTGTCCCTATCTTGGTTGTGCGAGGAGGCACAGTGCATCTACCTATGCCTCCATCTTGGCCGGAAGTCTATTATTTTTATTTTTAATGATCTCTGCAATACGTCAGACTTTGGTGTATACGGTTAAGTCTGCATGGACACTACAATTTGTACTACTGTCTGAAAGAAATAAAAGCACAGGCTAATGACATACAATGCCATCCATGTGATAACCAGAAAATAAACCCTTGAGGAGGAAATGAACAACAATCCATTGACTTAGAGAAGAGGATCCGATGTCTAGATTCAGCTCAGGTCCTCGTGGTTGGACACTGATGAAGTCAAACACCTGTCTGGCTTCAGTGTCCTCATCTTTAAAATGAAGGCATTGAACTAGATGGTCTCCACACTTCCCTAGCTTAGAAATCTATAGTTTGTTATTACTCAAAAACCACGGTAAAGACCATGTTTGTCCGTGAAGCTCAGCTACAGTCAGGACCCACTGATGTGAAAAGGGCAAACTTAGAGCTGTCTGGATCTGTCCCCAACTCCTTTGTAAGAATAAAATACCATGCCTCCTTGCTTTTGCAGCCCATTCCTTACTAAAATAATTGTCACCTAGTCAGTGCTCAATAAATGTTGTTATAAAAAGAACTCCTACCATCTTCCAAAAGCTTTTCATGGCACCAATATTAGAAAGAACAGAAAGATGGAACTACTTAGTCAGCATGACATAGCTTATGGTCATCTGTCATAGATATGGAAAAGGAGTTAGGTAACAAATGATCACATTTTGTGAACAGTTCCTACGAAAATGTTTCATACAGCAGGAGTAGGGCACACTATATTGCCTTGTTATATAGCTATTTGTGTGTGTTTTAACTCTCTTATTATATGTTCTCTTGAATCCAGCCATTGCCATATACTACTGAATACCTCACATCGAAGGCACTTGTCACTTTTTTCTTGGAAAGAAAACAGAGTAAGAAACTGAGGCTCTGCTATAACAGGAATTAGGACTCATCAGGAATGAGTCTGAGATTTGAAAAGAATGTTTAGAACATAAAGTCCAGTGTGATAAATAGCCTTTTTAACAAATTAGGTTTGAAATAATTTTCTTAGTTAACCTCTCAGTGGTATGTCCATTGACCTAAAAAATCCACTGAAGGTTACATTTAAGAAAATTTGTAAGGGACAACTTTGAAATAGCACACCTATCAAACTAAACGTAGAGAAATAAAATTGCAGTTATGATAAAAATGTGTCAAAACTCAGTTCTCTTCCACAGTTACTAAAGGGAGAGGAAAGGAGACATGTGCTTAAAGGATGAGCGAGGGAGGGGAAGAGGAGAGAGCGCAGGAATGGGGAAGGAGTGAGCACAGAACATGAGCAAGGGTGAGTAGTCACAAGGGAGGGAGGATCACGGGCTGGAGCGTGTCAGATACAGGTGGGTGGAGACTTTTTTTGGTTATGAGCTTTACTGAGATATAATTCATGTACCATAAAATTCAACCTTTAAAAGCACACAACTCACTGTGTTTTAGCCTATTCATAGGGTTATGCAAACACCATCACTAACTATTTTTAGAATAAAAAGAAACCACAGAACCATTAGCTGTCACTCTCCATTCCCCTCCCTTTACCCCGACACCCCAACCTAGCCCTAGACAATCACTATTCTACATCCTGTTTCTATAGGGTTGACAATTTTGAATGCTTCTTAAAAATGAAATCATATAACATGTGCTTGGTTTTCTTTCGCTTGGTGTGATGTTTTCAAGGTTCATCCATGCCGTAGTATCCATCAAAACTTCAGTCAGTGTCATTGCCAAATACTGTTCTATTGTACAAATTTGCTGCATTTGATTTTTTCTGTTCATTAGTTTATGACATATGGGTTGTTTCCACTTTTTGGCTGGTATGAATAATTCCGCCACGAACATTCATATACGAGGTTTTTTGTGGACATACACTATCGTTTCTCTTGGGTATAGATCCAGGAACGGGATTGCTCAGGTGTGGGGTAGTTCTAGGATCAACCATTTGGGAACCATCAAACTGTTTTTCCAAGTGACCACAGCATCTTTCATCATCAACTGTGTGCAAAGCTTTAGTTTCTCTACATCACTGCCAACACTTATTATCACTCTTTTTGATTGTGCCATTCGTGTGGGTGTGAAGTGGCATGTCATTGTGGTTTTTATTTACAATTTCCTAAGGACTAAAGGTAGCGAGCATTTTCTCCTGTGCTTCTTGGCCATTTATATATCTTTGTAGGAATGTCTATTCACCTATTTTAAACTTGGGTTACTTATATCTTTACTTTTAATTTGCAAAATCTTTTCACATATTCTGGATACGAGTATAAGTCCTTGACAGATATTTGATTTGCAAATATTTCCTACCTTTCTGTGGGTTGTTTTTTTACATCTTTATAGTATCCTTAGAAGCACAAAAGATTGTAGCTTTGATATAGTTCAGTATATTTGTTTCTTTATTTTGTTGTTTGAGATTTTGGTGCTGTATCTGAAAAATCATTGCCCAACCCAAGGTCATAAAGAGTTACTCCCATGCTTTCTTCTAAGAGTTTCATAGTTTTAGCATATGTAGGTCTATGATCCATTTTGAGTTAATTTTTATGTATGGGTGAGGTAGTGGTTTAACATCATTTTTTTGCTAGGTGATGACCTAGTTGTGTCATCACCATTTGTTGAAAAGACCATCCTTTCCCCCTTTGAATAGGTAAGATGACCGTTCACATAGAGGTTTATACCTAGCCTGTCAATTCCATTCTATTGATCTGTATGTCTACACTTATGCCCATAGCACATGTCTTGATTTGGTGTAGTTTTGCAGTAAGTTTTAGAACCAGGGAGTGTAAGTTCTTTGACTTTGTTCTTCCTTTTCAACATTGTTTTGGCTGTTTGGGATCCCTTGCAATTCCCCATGTATTTGAGTATTGGCTCCACCATGTCTGCAAAGAAGCCAGCTGGGATTTTGACAGGAACTGTGTTGACTCTGTAGGTCAGTTAGGGGAGAAGTGCCATTTTGACAATGTTAATTAAATCTTGTAATCCAGGACATGATATGTCTTTTATTTATTTATGTGTCTTCTTTAATTTCTTTAATAGTGTTTTGTAGTTTTCAGTTATAATTTTAATTTCTTTTGTTAAATTTATACCAAAGTATTTTAATATTTTTGATGCTATTATAATAGTCATTGTTTTCTTAATTTTCTTTTTTGGTTATTCATTGATAGTGTATGGAAATATAATGGATTTCTGTATATTGGTCTTGAATCTTGTAACTTTGTTGAACTCATCAGGTCCAATAGTTTTTTAGTGGATTTTGTAGGATTTTCTATATACAAGATTACTTCATCTGCAAATTAAGATAGTTACTAATTCCTTTCTTATCTGGGTGCCTTTTCCCTCTTTTTTACCTAATTGTTCTGGCTAGAAACTTCAGCACAATGTTGACAAGCAGCGTGAGATCAGATATCCTTGTCTTGGTCTTAAATGCAGGGGGAAAGCATTCTCCTTTCAGTATTAAGTATGGTGTTAGCTGTGGGATTTTCATAGATGATCTTTATCAGGTTGAGGAAGTTCTATACTACTCCTAATTTAGTGAGTCAATTCCTGGTTAGATTTTATCAAATGATTTTCATATGGTTTTTGCTTTTTATTGTTAGTATGTGTGCTACAGATCCTAGGAAAAATCCCACTTGGTTATATTTATATATGTTCCTGGATACAGTTTACTAGTATTTGGTTGAGGATTTTTGTGTCTATATGAGATATTGGCCTGAAGTTTTCTTGTGATTTTTTTTTTCTTGTTTTGATATCAGTGTAAGACTGTCTTCATAGAATGAGTTAGAAATTCTTCCTTTTTCTACTTTCTGGAAACATTTGTGAAAAATTGATTTTAATTTTTTTGAGTGTTTGGTATAATTTACTAGTGAAGTTGTCTGGGTCTGGACTTTTCTTTATAGAAATAGTTTTAGTTACCAATTTGATAGCTTTACTTATTATGAAGTTATTCAAATATATTACATTTACTTGAGTCAGTCTCAGTAATTTTTGTCTTTGTAATAATTTGTCCCTTTCATTCACATTATGTAGTTTATTGGCATTCAGTTATTTATAGTATTCTCTTTAAGTCCTTTTTCATGTCTTGAATTTGGTAGAGATACTCCCTTTAGAATTCCTGAGTTCAGCAATCTGTCTTCTCTTCATTCTTCAGGCCTTCCTGCCCTTATTTATTGACTAGTTCAGTTAAAGCTTGTTAATTTTGTTGATCTTTCTGAAGAACCAATTCTTGGTTCCACTGATGTATTGTTTTACTGTTCCCTATTTCTATTATTCCTGTTATGTTTCCCTCTGAGTGGTGCTTTTTCTGAATCGCATAAGTTTTTTTATTTTATTTTAAAGATTTTATTTATTTTTAGAGAAGGAAAGGGAGGGAGAAAAAGAAGGACAGAAACATCAATGTGTGGCTGTCTCTCGTGAGCCCTGTACTGGGGACCTGGCCTGCAACCCAGGCATGTGCCCTGACTGGGACTCAAACTGGCGACCCTTTGGTTCACAGGCCAGCCCTCAATCCATTGAGCCACACCAGCCAGGGCAGAATCATATGTTTTTGTATGTTGTATTTTCATTTTCATTCATCTCAATGTATTTTCTCCTTTATTGATTTCTTCTTTGACATATTGGTTGCTTAGCAATGTATTGTTTAATATCCATGTATTTGTGAATTTCCCAGATTTCCTTCTGTTACTGAATTCTAATTTAATTCAATTCTGGTTTGAAAACATACTTTGTATGATCTCAACCATTTTAAATTTATGAAGATTTATTTATGATTTCTATTGGAGAATGTTCTGTATGCACTTGAGAAGAATGCCTATTCTGTTCATGTTGGATAAAGTGTTTTATAGATGTCTGTTAGTTGTACTTGGTGTAGTGTGTTGTTCAAATATTTATTTTCTTGTGGATCTTTTGTCTAGTTTTTCTTTTTTAAAAATTATTTTATTGTTGTTCAGTTACAGTTGTCTGCATTTACTCTCCACCACTATCCCCCATGCCCCAGCCATCCTCACCTCCCTCCTTTGCTTCCACCCCCCCTTGGTTTTGTCCATGTGTTCTTTATAGTTGTTCCTGAAAACCCTTTTCCCCTTCCCCCCATTATCCCCTCCCACCTCCTCTCTGGTTACTGTCAGATTGTTCTTAATTTCAATGTCTCTGGTTACATTTTGCGTGCTTGTCTGTTTTGTTGAATAGGTTCCAGGTAAAGGTGAGGTCATGTGGTGTTTGTCCCTCACCGCCTGGCTTATTTCACTTAGCATAATGCTTTCCAGCTCCATCCATGCTGTTGCAAAGGGTGGGAGCTCCTTCTTTCTTTCTGCTGTGTGGTATTCCATCGTGTAAATGTACCATAGTTTTTTCATCCATTCATTTACTGATGGGCACCTAGGTTGCTTCCAGCACTTGACTATTGTAAATTGTGCTCTTATGAACATTGGGGTGCATAGGTTCTTTTGGACTGGTGTTTCAAGGTTCTTAGGATATAATCCCAGCAGTGGAATTCTACTTATTATTAAAAATGTGGTATTGACATATTCAAATTTTGTTTAATTGTCTATTTTTCTTTTGAATTTTATTAGTTTTGCTTTACGTATTTTGAGGTGCTGTTGATGTGTAGCTGCTCATAATTTTTATATCTTCTGGATGGATTTATCCTTTATCATTATGGAACTTCCTCTTCATTTCTAGTTATAATTTTGTTTTAAAATCTGTTTTTGTCTTTTTAGATATAAGCATAGCAATTCCAGTTCTCTTTTGTTTATTGTTTGATGATGGTTTATCTTTTTCAACTCATTTGTGCTTAGTGGACAGTTTAAAAAATGATTTCAATGTTATTTATTCTTAAATGATCATATAATACAATTCACTTTTTTCTTTGGATGTACAGCTTTATGATTTTAAACACACAGGTAGATATATATAAACATGCCCATAATAGCATAAAAGTAATTCTATCACTACCCGCCAAACACACTTGCATTGCTTCTTTGCAGTTCTCCTGTCCTGCAAACCCAATCCCTAGCACACAATGCTATTCTCCCTAGTGGAGGCTTCTTATTACATTATTGTTGTTGTTGTTGTTGTCATTGTTGTTGTTGTTGTTGTTGTCGTTGTTGTTGTTGTCATCATCGTCATCATCATATTATTTGACACTTGTTTTATTGATTAACCACTGATGATAGCCTTCTTCATTTTCAACCCTTCTGGAGTTTGGGTTGAGTCACATAGCCACATTAGCATGAGGAGGTTAGGGCAGGTGGGATTACATGCTGGGCTGTAATATTGGTTAGAGTCCTGTAAATGAAGCAGACTCTGAGAAGAGTTGATACAAAATGAAGAGGAAGCTGAGACCTGAGCCCCTTTTTTTAAAAATTCTCACTCGAAAATATGTTTATTGATTTTAGAGAGAGAAGAAGGAAGAGAGAGTGGGAAATATCAATCCATATGCCCCATGGGACAGAACCCACAATCTAGGTATGTGCCTAGATTGGGAGCTGAACCTACCACCTTTGGGTGAATAGAGTGATGCTCCAACCAACTTAGCCACCTGGTCAGGGTGAGGCTTGAGTGTTTCTTAAGGGCTGATATTTTCCACAAAAGTTGGAGACACTTCAACAGCATTGTTATATTGCCTGATCTGAAAGGTAGCCTAGAAATTCAAGGTCTTTGGTGACAGCTGAGCACAAGCTAGCAATTGTAAATTGATCTTTGGTATGTCTGGAATCCTCCCCCTCTCTGATTGGCTTTGGAAAGCAAACAGAGTATAACAATAGGAGTTCTGGAATGTTCCTTCATGGGGCTGACCTTTGTATTACTGCTAAGCCATGTCCTCTCTTTTCGGAGACAAGAGGTCAAGTTAAAACTGGATGGGAATCTTTGAAGGATGTAACAGGATTTTCCCCTTTCCTCCCCTTTCCCATTTTGACCTTCACACTTTCCCAACAAGAAGAGGAAGGCAGGAAGTTTTCCCTGTGGGTTTTTTTTTTGTGTGACGACATGATGGGGCAGGTCCATCAATGGGGAAAACCCCATGGGAGAACACGCCTTTTGTGTACATTCCCAATATTTGCTATAAGTAGTGCCATCTAAGTCTCAGGTTGCTACAAGAGCTTAGCAACTCTCGCAGGGCACTGGGTACTCAGCACTGTGCACATCTATCCTGTGAGCTGAAAATGATGAGCAGTAGCAAGTGTTTGCTCCTGGCTGCTTTGATGTCACTGCTGCTGCTCCACCTCTGCAGCCAGTCAGAAGGTAAGTGTCTCTCTTCCTGCTTGCATGGAAGGAAGGACTAGTTTCATTTTCCTCTAAGCCTTGAGCTCATCTGGGGGTCCCCAAAGGAAGGAAACCTGTTAGAAAGTCTTCAAAACAGATTGATGGAAGTTGTTAGCTTACTGGTGAATGAAGACAGGAAGGGTTCTTGCTGCTTATCAGGCTTTTTCTTCTGTGCTGGCAATCCCAGCAGATTTTGGGGGGTAGGCAGCCTCTGAGAGATCCCTGAGCTCCAGCATTCTGCCTGAGTGCTATTTCTGGGAGTGATGTGAATTGGGTAATATTACCAGTGAATGAAGTCATTCTAAAATGTAAGGAGTGCTTTTACTTCCCCAACTTTCTCATCTCCCAACTAGTTTCAGTGAAGTTTAAAACTCATCCTTTGTGGCACCTGAGTTCTTCATTTTTGCAAGGCCTCTGGGACATCTCTTGCCAATTTTGTGATAACTTTTATCCTGGTCTTACATCAGATTATACTGTGATTTGGATGAATGTCCAAGTAGTGCTTTATTGCTATAAGAGAACACCACTTTTTAGCAACAGGTGCATTCCTAAAAATGAATCTGTTGGACTTTTATGAGCAAAATGAAAAACTTCCATTAACTATTATAATTTCAATTATAATTTATAGAGCACTATAAGTAGGGCTCTAGTTATAGCTCCTATAGAAGCAGCTTTTATAAATCCCATTTTCCTTTGTAAAATCTTGTCTTTCCCCTCAATACTCAGTAGCCAGATAATAGATGAAAATCTGCCAATTTATTCATTTTCTGAATCTGGAAGTTTATCTATGAGTTTCTTCGAGTGGAAGTTACTCATATTCTTGACTAATTATAGCGGACTGAACTAAGACAGTTTGTGTTTTATAGTAAAGATATTCCTTTTATGACAAGTTATGTGCTTCTAAACTATATTATTGAATTCCCCAGCACACGAACTATTTTTTTAAGGGGCTGGAAACTATGTTAAACTGGGTCTCAAAGACACTGGAACTGTGCCTCTAAATTATTTACCCTGTAAATCAGATCCCAGGTTTTCCACAACTACGAGTAGTTTCATAATCCCGATCACAGAAGAGTTTCTCCATGTGGACTCAAAGCCTCTCACTCCTTTTTAGCAGCAAGCACCTTTGACTGCTGCCTTCGGTATACAGAGCGCATGCTTCGTACCAAAAATATCATAAGCTTCACGAGGCAGTTCGCCAACGAAGCGTGTGACATCGATGCAGTCATGTAAGTTGTTAATCGATTTTAACTCAGTTGTACCAGGAGTACACGGGAATTTCAGGAATGAAAAGTTTTTGCCTTTTTTGGTGTTTCATTTAGAAATAACATATGTGGCAAAGGTAGCTTTGTTTTAGTAGTGCATGCCTATATCGAAGCTCACTTGTTTATATACATATAAACAAACATATATAAACGTGTATATTTAACTTTATTCAATTTATTGGGGTATAGAATTATATAATGTTCAAATGTACAGTTCTGTAATACATCATCTGTATTTTGCACTGGGCATTCACCACCCAAAGCCAGGCATCCTTCTCTGATGACAGAAGGAGACTTGACTCAAAGCTCACTTTAAATAAGACTAGGATAAGGCAAAAGTTTTGTTTTAAAAAAGAAACATGGTAGAGGCAAAATCACTTTCTAAGATAAACTATAGGCTACTGAAGTGCTATCTCAGGAAAACATGGAAAATATAGACTTTAAAATGAGCATATTGTCAGAGAATGGTTGAGGCTATAAGTCAAAATTCAGAGTAATTATACTGTCATGTACAATATTCTTGATGTATAGAGGATATTATACTTTGGAATTATATATAATATATAGTATATATAACATATAATAATAACTATATTCTGGGGCTTTATTTTTCTGCCATTGCACAGTAATTTGTTAAATTGTAGAGAAAATCAGGGAGCATCCCTTTCATTTCTTGCATCAAGCTTTATTGGGACAGTTTTTTTTTTTCATTTTGTTTCACCTTTGAAATAAATGAAATGTTCAGTGTATAAAGCAATCAATTGAAATATGAAATTTCCACTGCATGTTCTGTGAAAAAGCCACTTCAAACTCTTTAAACACAAATCAAATTTTCTGATTTTTCAGCTTTCACACAAGGAGAGGATGGTCTGTGTGTGCAGATCCAAGTCAGAAGTGGGTGACGCACGCCATAAATGTCGTCAGGTATGAAACAGTCACAATCTATTAGCCTCTCTGCAGATGTGTGGGGCACGAGCAGTGGGCAGAGTGCTAGATCCTGAGCTTGCTGGGGTTTTTCAGCCTAAGCACTGTGGAATTTTGGAAAGGGAAATTGGAGTTGCACCATCAACCCAAAAAATATTTTCCGCTTATAAAACTTTTATGTTTGAAAATTTAATTTTTCACATGATATATTAGATTCCTCCATGCATTTGATATTCACAAGCTGTTTGATTCTTGTGGCAGAAATGTCTCCTGTTTGTATAATTTGCAGACTGCATGACATTCATTTGTTAAAACCTGAGAAATAAACAGTGAGAAAGAGTGGTAAATCAGAACAGTGGTTCTGATTTACACTGATGATAATAGAGAGTCACACCTTATCAACAGAAGCCCGGTAACACCAGGGTGCTAAGGACACAGAATTCGAAGACACAGTGCAAGT
This sequence comes from Trachops cirrhosus, assembly GCA_028533065.1. NCBI lineage: Eukaryota > Metazoa > Chordata > Mammalia > Chiroptera > Phyllostomidae > Trachops > Trachops cirrhosus. The sequence continues at coordinate 6,744,240 of CM052541.1, read as the reverse complement.
GCTCACATCCTGTTTCTGTCATTAGCTCACTGAGTTTTGGTGGGCAGGGCTCTTCCTCTCTGAACCTGCGTGTCCTCATCTGCACTCAGAGCTGCTTAGCATCCTGAGAGGAGAACAGGGAATGAGAGGCAATCGTGAGGTATGGGAACTCTCCCCGTCAGCCGGTCACTCTGTCATTGCTCATTTGTTTCTTCTCTTTCTCTTTACAGCCGAAATGCCAAAAAGATGAAAATCTGATGCTCTCTGGAAGGAAATTGGATACAGCTGAAGAATAAGAGGAACCCCACTGGAGCTGGTGGTTTCATGTGCACATTGTTGAGGGTTTATCACTTACCTGATTTGTGTCATCGGACTTGTCCAGTTAACGAAGTTGATACCCATTGCATCATACTTTGCTTTGTTAAGCACTGCATCAGAGTCAAGCTATTTTATGTTAAGTTATTTGTGTATGTGGGCTTTGTATATGTGTTTTGCTATTTAATAATACTTTCCCATAAACTATTTAGTACAATGTATAAAATTATACACTGGAGAAATAAGATTATATGAACTTTTTTGCAAGTAGCAGACCTTTTTTTTTAAGTATTTAACATTCTTCTGTTTATATCGTTTTTTCCCTAAAGTGTTGTAATTACCTATAAAAGATAAAAATGATGAGAATAAATGTTAAAAACAAAAGAACCAAAAATTTTTGTTGATTGAGTTATATAGCATTTCAGATATATTAAAAATATTTAAACTATAGTAGGAAATACAGACATTTTCTGGAAAATTGCATTCCTCATTTACTCCTGCCTAGTTGTTCCCTTTATCTCTATCCCTCACCATCCAGGACTTCATTCTGCATGAATTACAAAGGAAAGGGTTTCTTTTTTATTCAAAGTCATCCAAACTGGAAATTAGAAAGATCCTTATAGCTGAGATTCATATCTCAGTGTTTAGTGATGTAAAATTTTTTCATTTTTATTTATTTTAAAATTTTTATTATTGTTTAAGTTGGTAAAAACTTGTTAAAAATAACAAATTGCACCCATATACCTTCAGGATCAAAGTCCATTGATTTAAAAAGTGTTGGAATATGTGGACATTTTAGAAGATTTTAAGAGTGTTATATCATTCTTAGATATTTGGCCCTTCCTATGTTTAGACCATTAAAAAGGACAAAATTCTGCAAAAATAAATTAATTAGATAACTTAAAAATGCACCCATATACTTTGTGACTACAGGGACAGAACAACCATTTCAACAATACCTCGAGAAATCACTTAGTTCATCATTTTATCACCAGCCAGGGACTGAGAAATGGGCATCTCAGCACAGGAATATTTCTCTACCTCAAAAGTTCTGCTGAGACATTTTTTAGCTGTTTCCCAAAAAGAATGTGATTGTGTGAAAGGTTCTTAGAACCCGACAGAGTCTCATTAGCCAGAAGAGAGATGTCACCTGTGTGAAACCTAGCAAGAACTCAGAAATAAGGCAAAGATGTCACCTGTGTGAAACGTGTGGTCGCCTAAGTTCATGGTACATCTCATCCCTGCACTCGGGACAGTCTGCCTCAGATTCCAAAGGTCACTGGAAAGATCCCTGGAGGCAGGAATGCTGATGATATGGTACAGAACCTAGATACCCAAATCCATAAAGCAGGGCCGAGATGGATCATTCAGTGGAGAGCCAAAAGCTGTTAGTGTCTCAATAGGCCCCGAAGACATCTCCGTGCTCAGGAGTAATAACATTGAATCATCAGGGAAAGTATGCTCAATATCCTGTTTATTTGTTCATCAAACGTGGGTTTAGTACCTATTATAATGCCAGGCACTGAGCCAAAGGAAACTCGAGATACCAAGTGAGGACTTGGTCTTTGCTCCCAGGTAATCAGGGTTGAGTGTCGTTAGAAGGAGGGGATGACAGTGAACCAGCTATTATGACACATGGTGATTAGCACTTGAATAACGAAGATCACGGGGTGCTGTCGGGCATCAGTAGTGAGGGCTTCCAGAAGGAAATCAGAAAGGAAGAATATTCCATTGAACCATATTAATAGCCAGTGTTCAATGTTCTTGAACTCTGAAGATGGCATTTGTATATGGTTCAGCCCAATACTTGAGCTGAGGTATGAGGGGCCAGCCGGTTGAAAAAGGACAGCAGGGTCTGTTTGGAAATATCTGGAGGCATATTTTATTTGTCAGAATGTCTGAAGGTGGGGTACTATAGGTGTTCAGTAGGCAGGAGATAGGAATGCTAAACCTATTAGGATGCACAGGACAGTCTTGCACAGTGAAGTGTCCCACCCTATACGTCAATCACGCCACCAACGGAGCAACACTGGATAGAGCTGGGGTAGGGGTGCAGTAGTTGACGATTAAATGAAACTGTTACTTCAACTATGTATAGTGGTTTGAACTTGAACACGGAAACACTGGGGAACCATTGAAAAAGTCAAAGCAAGAGAAAATACAGGTAGGATGGAAAATGGAGGCAAAGGTACCAGGGAGAACTTCAGTGAACACGGTGAGAAATGGCGAGACCAGAAAAGCCATGCAGAAAGAAGAATGCAGAAGAGAAAGTTTGTGATTCTTGAGAATCGTCCCAGACCACCCTCCCTTGGAACAGCCTCTCCAGAGAGGGCCGTTGGTTGATTGCTGGGAGGCCTTAGCAGGTGAGCCCAGCAGAGCCAGAAAAGGAGCACATTTTGTTGGTGCTCTGAAGGTATCTGAATGTTTCAGGACCAGGAATACTAGTAACTACTAGCTGAGGTTCTGGAGACTGAAATTTCTAGGTCAAAATGCCAATTATTAATCACAATGCAAACATTCCAGTGTCAAGTGCATGAGTATAAATAAGATCCACCTGGTTCAGACTGTTGTTCAAGTATTGGATTTTCTTGTGGCTCTTCTGTCTAGTTTTTCTGCTTAATATTGAAAATGTGGCATTGACACATCCAAGTTTTATTGTTGAATTGTGTAGTCCTCCCTTTAATTCTGTCAGTTTTTGCTTCATCTGTTTGGAGGTGCTATATCGTCCAGATGGATTGATCCTTTATCATTATGGAACTTCCTCTTCATTTCTAGTTACATGTTTTTTGTTACTCCAGGGATTTTTAAAAACACAAAAACAATTTCATTAGCAAAGATTAAAAGATGAACACTAAATTATTAATATCACCAAATATCCAGTCAATGTTCAGATTTCTCCATTTGCTTAAAAAAAGATTGTTTTAAATTTTTTTGGTGGTTTACTTGTTTCACTGAAGTTCCAGGAAAGTTCCTGCACTGCGTTTGTTGTTCCTTTTCACTTTGAATCTGGGTTTGTTGTCCTCAACCTTACCCCTTCTCTTTTTCTTTTGCAATTTATTTTGGAGAAGCTGGGGCGTTATTCTTAAGTTTCATACCTTCTGGGTTTTGTTGATTGCATTTCTATGCTGTCATTTAGCATGCCCCTGACTTTTAGTTAGAAATAGAAGTTGGGTTAAAGCTTGAACCGGGGAGGGGCACAAGACCATTGCATAAGTGACATCCTGGTGTAAACTTGTCTAAACTGATGCTAGCCACAGGAATGAAAGGGGAGGCTGTGAGCCTGTGCTAAAGTCTTCAAGAAATGTGAAGAACTGATAGAGATCTTCCATTCATAGCCACAGGGAAGGAAAGTAGATGGTCAGACAGTACTTCAAAGGAAGTGATGGGGAAGGTGTGTAGCAATGGAGAAGTCCCATCAAGGAAGCACAAGAATGCTGGTCTCCACTCGCTCCTGGCCCTGTGGTTGTCTTAAGAAGACCTTAGAGGAGGTGATGTTCTTGTCATAGACTCAGGTTTCAACTGAGGCAAGGAGACGGAAGTGGAAGATGAAAGGACAGGAAAGAGTTTCCAGATCCAGCTGGCATGGAGATGAGGTGGAGCCACACAACAGTATTGGGATGGAAGCATGAAGAAGTAAGAGAAAGGACAGATGAACGCAAGGGTTTGGGTTTGGGGGGTAATCATGTCATTTATCATACAGAGATATTAGGCACTAAGTGCTAACAGCAGTTGCTAAGATTGCTAATGTATTATCTCATTTAAACATGAGGCAGGTACTATTTTCATGTGTGAATAGAAAAACCAAGGGTAAAGGAATTAAGGAATTTACCCAAGATCGCACAGGCTTTAGAGATATGCTGGAATTAGTTGGTCTCAAAGTTTCAAAAGGCATCTGGCATAAAGGTGTCTCCGTGTCCGTGAAGGCAGCAGCACCTGTGGTGTCTGATGCTCCTCGGTGTTGGCTCTTTCATCGGTTATTAGTCATTCTAGTAGTCACCTGTGTGCGCTGCTGTTTTAGAAAGAATTAAAGCGTTAGGATATAGGACATTTTACCTGGCATTGTGGTGTGTGTTCTTTTTAATCAAAAACCTTAAGAAGCCTGTTTCTTCCAGGAGTAAGCTACAGTTATGATGTGGGAGCTTCATTCTCTAAGAGCACCGGACATACCAGACTTTAGTGCGTTTCCTTCTTGTTAAGTCATGGTTTACTGAGTGAAAGTGACGTTCCCCCCATTCAATCAGTGGGCATGTATTGAACATCTGCTACGTGTCAGGCACTGTTCTGATCACTAGAGACAAGCAGACCAAGTCTCTGCTTTCATATGACTTACAGAAGAACAGACAAAAGACAAACAGGTGGCTGAAGAAAGTGTATAATATGGAAGAAAATTAAAGTCAGGAAAAGATGGCTGGGGGTGGGGATGGAGTACGTCTCTGTATTTGTGAAAGCCTGTAACACTTTACTTCATTTTTCCCAGAAACGATTCTGATGGCTTCCTCTTGGCTGAGAAAGGAACCTGGAGAAGGTAAGGAAGACAAATGTGCTTAAACCTACCCACGAGCTGGTCTTAATTTTCTGAGATAAGATAGGCCACGGAGGACGGCTGCACTAGGCCTTGATTTCCTATGGCTGGAAGGTTAGGCCGTGGATGAGGCTCCCTAGCACTGTAAACTATTCTTCGTTGGGTTGACCTTTTTTTTTTTTTAAAACATACCAAGTATTGACTCCAATATGGGGCTAACTCCAGTGAGAAGAACTTAAATATGACTTCAAACTCACTTGGTGATTTGATTCGCACACAACTTTATTTATATCCATAGAATTTGGTGACTTTGTGAATCTGTTGTCTTCCTCTGGCTGTAACTCGATCAAGACAGACAAACAGTATTTAAGACTGAGTTGGTACAGCAGTGCGGTCACAGAACCTGCTGCCCACGCTCTCGCGTGATGCCACACAGTCTCCACTTCTTTCATTATTGCAATCGAGGCATTTTTAACAGTAAGTGGTCACAAGTTTGAAAAGCTAGTACGGGAAACCTTTTTCACTCTTCTTCTTGCTTCCCTTCTCCTTCACTTGAATATCAATAACCTTATGTTAAGTTTAAATCCACCTAAATTCCAGGTGATGAGGAAAGTGCTGGATTTAGATTCAGTCTCATATCACGATGCATTTAGAGCTTAAAGCAAATTCAGGGAAGACACGAGCTGCTGGATTGCTGAGTCATGAAATGCAGAGGCTGGCTCAGGAGGTTACAGGGTCCAAAGAATGAGGGTCTCTTATGGGCTGAATTGTGTCATCTCCTCAAAATTCATATGCTGAAGTCCTAACCCCTGCCACCTCAGAGTGTGACCCTATGTGGAGACAGGGCGCTAAAGGAGGTAATTAAGGTTAAATGAGGTCATAAGTGTGGGCCCTAATCCAGTGACAGGAGTCCTTATGGGATGAGGCGATTAGGACACACACACACACACATACACAGAGAAGATGATATGAAAACACAGGGAGAAGATAGCCATCTACAAGCTGAGGGGAGAGGAAATTAACCCTACTGACACCTTGATCTTGGACCTTCAGCCTGCAGAACTATGAGAAAATTAACTAATTGTTTAAGCCTCCCAGTCTGTAGTATCTCTTGTGACAACTGTGGACGGCTAACACAGGGACCCAGAAGAGCAAATGGACGCTGAACCGGGTCTTCTGGGATTTAGGACAGGTGTTCATAAACTCACTCTCAGCATGGCTCATGAAAACCATGGTTTTGCAAGAGATCTACCTCCAGTTCCCTGTGTGAATTCTTCTGCCACAGACGTTTTCTCATACCCATCACGGTCCTGTTATTGGGATGGAGTGACGTTCATGGAATGGACTAGTCCTGGCAAAACTTAATTAACGAAAATCCATCTCACTTGAACCATCTGACGGCACTTTAATCACATCTCCAGGCAGAAATGCACACATGTGGTTCTTATCTGAAAAACAGAAAGGGTGTCACTGTCCCCCCATGCCACCCTCACTAACGGGAGAGGCAGGAAGCCCTCCCTTCTGCTTTGCGGCGCCCTGACAGCCCGCCCGTGGTTGAATACGTGCAAGGCAGAGGCTTCCAGTAGAAAGGCCAGATGGTATCTGTCTTCTTCAATAAAACCTTAGGCAGTTGCCTGATTGCCTTGACCTTTCGTCACCGTGTCTCTGAGGTTCCCTGAACATCAGGTGCAATCTCATTTGGCCCAGATGTTGAGTTTCACTTGTTTCAGGGATTCTATTTCCTGAGTTTCCACCTTCAGGGCTCCTGGGGCGAAGTCCGCCTTCCCTCTGCCTCTTCCTGCTGTCACCTCACCGCTCAGCTCAGCTCTGACGCTGCCTGGGCCTGACTGGGCCTGCCTCTCCTCTCCCCGCCCTGCCGTTCAAACCATCGGGACGATCTCTAGATGGGCACCCTGCCTAAAAGTGAGTCAGCTTTGGTGGAAATGTCAGCCGGAGTTGAGGGACGCTTTCCGTTTTATAGGTAAGGGTTGAGGTAAAAATCTTGTCCTCTCCAACACAAACTAAAAAAAAAACCAACAACCCGGCCACAAAACACCTAAATCACACATTTTAACATACAGTTAAGAAGAAGGAGGAAGGGGCTTTTTAAAAAAACCTGTAAAAGCACTGTCTGTACTAGAAATGCTATGAAAGTTCAGGGAATAGGCGTGAGTCCTGCCTGGGACTTGCAGAAATCATCCCAAATCAGGACACACCTGAGCTGAGCACGTGAGCTTGTGTTTCAGGTGGGGAAAGGGACATGTGTGCACACACACGCACCTGTGTGTGTGTTGCCGAAATGGCTGGGGATGATGGTGCGAGAGGCAGTTGTCACATTAAGGAAGTGATGTCATCCCCGAGACGATGAAAAACCTGCAAAGGGACCCCAGCGGGGAGGGACACGGTCAGACTGGGTCAATTCCTCTCCGAGAATGGCTGCCTCTCTTCTCGCTATTTACCCTCATTTCCTTACATTCATCTATTTTGTTTGATTTTTTTAATCTTATGCAATCCTTTCATTTCTTGATTCCTCCCTTTTCTTTCAATCTATCAGCAGGTTTTGATTGTTTCCGCAGCCAACTAAAGCTCTCAGTGTGTCACCGAAACAGTTCTCCGGTCACCATCCTTGTTCCTTTGCTTCCTTGGGCTACAACACTGCACCTGCGGTTCCGTGCAGTCCTTCACCTTCCTAACCTGTGGGTGCCTCAGCGCTGGCGGGGCTGCTCAGGGTTTGGTCCGTGCTGTTGTAAGTTCGTCAGCTGGGCTTTCACGGGGGCGGTCAAAGCGAAGACTGCACTGGACAAAGTTAAATAAACAAAGACGACTTTATTCAAGTCTATTGCAATGAGGGACAGAGGCCATCACTACAGTCTTGGCTGAATGCCACTAAAACAAGTCAGAAGAGTTTTTTCAGAGTTGGGGTAGGGTGCTACAGGTGATTTGTATTTGCTAACTGGCTCTACCCAAAAGGAAAGTAAATTTTTTGTATGTTCATGAAAAGAAGTAGTTTTGTAACTCTGAGAAGGTGCTCCCCGAAATTTGGCTCCCACCCTTTCTACAGAGGCTGGGAGGCAGAAACATCGTGGTCTTTGATGATTATACTTCCCCCCAGGACTTTGACAAAGATACACTGGGTTGTAAAGCTAACAGGAGGCTTTTAAAACAACTTGCATCTCAAAGGGTCAGAGAATATTTACAATGACAAGTTTTCTAAAGTAGATGCTCTAAAGAAAAGGAAGTCAGGAGCCTGCAGGGAGGAAGATTCAGGTCTAAAGTTTGGTCAAACTGGGGGGAAGTAGGTTACAGCCAAGTGGCCCCCTTTAGGTCAACTCCGCAACTTCTCCTTGGTGTGGACCCCAGGCTGGGGCTTGTTTAGGGGAGCCCCTGCACAGCTCCTTACAGAGTGGTCCTCTTACAGACCCTTGCTTCCTGACAGCTGTCCCATCAGCAGGCACTTAAAAAATACTTATCAAAATTGGTGAGTGTCTGTGTAGCCACTTAAATATGGAAGATGGAAGAAAAACAACATTTTCAGCATATTATGCATTATTCTTTCAAGAAAGGTAAAAATGCAACTGAAACGCAAATAGAATAAAATAAAATAAAATGTGCAGTGTATGGAGAAGGTGCTGTGACTGATCAAATGTGTCAAAAGTGGTTTGCGAAGTTTCGTCCTGGAGATTCCTCACTGGACAATGCTCCACAGTCTGGTAGACCAGCTGAAGTTGACAGCGATCAAATCGAGACATTAATTGAGAACAACCACCATGTGGGAGATAGCCAACGTATTCAAAATATCCAAATCAATAAAATTATTGGTGACATGAAAAATATGTCTTTTATTTTACGGAAAAAACTGAATGCACTTTTTGGCCAAGCCAATACTTAGACATGTTGGCAAGCAATGAGTACCTCTGTGTTCACATTTGTAAAAGGCAGGTAATTCTAGTACTTGTCCTGTGAGGTGTTATGAGCATTAGCTGAGTTTATACTTGTAGCCATACCTGGCACGTAGTAGGCACCTAATTGTTACCATTCTGACGCTTGCACTTACTATGATTATTTTATTTACATATCAACTGGTTTCTTGACCATCTTCTGTTACTTTAAATTCATTAAGGCAGGTCTCTTCCTGCTTTTTCTTACAATATCCTCAGCTCCCAAAACAGTGTTTGCATATAAAGGGGTCTCAGTATATAATAGTTAAATAAAATTATTTATCTAAAATACTAATCACACATGTGTTCAGAATATGTGGGTATTTATACAGAGAAAATCTGCAAGAAAAAACTATTTATGGTATGATCTTAAATATTTTAGAAAACAATACATGTGTATGCATAAAAAAATAAAAGAGAAACACCAATCTAATAATTTTTCTTAATTCTAGGCTTTGGGATAATCAATGAATTTCATTTTCTTCTTGACATATTTTGTTCTTTTAAAAAAATTTTCTGCCATGTACATATATTAATTTCATTATAAGGAAAAAATCTTTAGAAAAGAATATTACAGTTTTTAAAAAAAGATTTTATTTATTTATTTTTAGAGAAAGGGGAAGGGAGGGGTGAAAGAGGGAGAGAAACATGTGCCGGGCCTGCAACATAGGTAAGTGCCTTCATGGGGAATCGAACCGGTGACCCTTTGTTTTTGCAGGATGACACCCAAACAACTGAGTCATGCCAGTCGGGACAAGAACACTAAAGTTTGGGGAGAAGTCTGGACTTGTTAAATATAGAAACAGCCACCTGGATTCATCTCTTAGTTACTAAAAATAGAAATCCACAGAGACTCTGACTTGTTTATTAGGTCTAGAGTGGGGTCTGAGGATTTTTGCTTTTACACGTGCCCTGCTGATTCTCATGATTAAGTAAATTCGGTTCCTGGGAAAAGTCTGTGGGAGAGGGAACAGGCCTGCTCATCTCTTGAAGGTCACCATCAGCCTCTAGGAGTCCTACCAAGATGAGTTCCCTAAGCTGGGAAATGATTAGGGAAAAAGGAAAAGTTGATTAAGGAAAGACCGATTTTGTTTTCTTCCCCAAGGACTGGCCTTCCTGATCGGAAGGACGTGGGTGAGATTTCTCTCCCCGCATGACGGGATTAGGTCACTGCCCACCCCAAGGAGCGGGAGAGAGCCATGCAGGTGGGACAGCACCCAGGGTTACATGTTTGGCAAGAGAGGAGGCTGGGAATGAGGCCCAGGTCAGCATGGCCCCGGACCCTATGCCCTGAGAGCTTCTGAAGAGAATGCGACCTCCAGATTATTGGTAGCATTGGGCACACGCAGCATATCTAGAATAGAAGCTCCATGAAAACTAGGGCCTTGTTCACAACCCTCTCCCAGGGCTCCGCGCAGTGACCGTCACATCGTAGGTACTCAGGGAGCACCTGCGGAGTGAGTGAACGAACAGTGGTGAGTTCACCTGCTGAGCTACAGCAAAATACATACGTGATTCTCTTTACAGGGTTTGAACAACTAAATTAAGTTTTTTGTTTTCCTGTATGAGTTTACTAATCCGTATTGATGATCACTGTTCTAGGAAGCAGGGACCCGGACCCTTAGACCTGACACCTGACTTTATCAGAGGCAGAATCCGCATGAATGTGTTGACCGTGCACCGACTTGTGAACAGACCCAGATGGCTGGCTCTCCTGTTTATTTGTTTACTAAGGTAAATTTTCTGCCCCAACGGCCAGATCAGACCATCTCTGTGACAGTTAACCATCATTTAGTCATCCAGTCTTTCAGTTTTCAAAGAACTCAGTTTAGCTGGTGCCCAAATGAGGGTGAGCATTTGAAGAAACTTGGGTGCCGATGTCGGCTAGCTTTGTCATCACTGGGAAGCAACAGCACTGCTGTCGGAGTTCGACGGCTGGGGGTGGGTGGGCTTCCATTTTCAGTTTTTTTTTAAAGATTTTATTTATTTATCTTCAGAGGGGGAGGGGAGGAGAGAGGGAGAGAAATATCAATGTATGGTTGCTTCCTGTGCATTCCCTGCTGGGAACTGGCCTGCAACCCAGGCATGTGCCCTGACTGGGAATCAAACCGCGATCTCTTGGTTCACAGGCCCGTGCTTAATCCACTAAGCTACACCAGCCAGGGCCCATTTTCAGTTTTATCTCAGGCTCTCAAAGGTGATTTGGGAAGAAACTCTGCCCCTCTGCCTTTGCTTTGCGATCTAAGTTTACTGTACACGTGTCTCTAGTCACTTGTTTCTTTAAAAAGCACAGATTTTTGTTAGCTGTTTGTTGTTTTGTTTTGTTGAACTTTTGTCTGTTCTCTGCTTATGACAGAGTCGGATCCACAGAAGGGGTAAGGTTAACAAACATCTCAGGGTAAAACCTCGGTGAAAATGGATGAATCGTGAAGTAGGCAAGTGAACATATGTTGGCATTTATTTCAAAAGAGCCCCAAATGCTGCATTAAATCCACTGCTGTGTGGTCTTGAAAGAAGTTGTTTCATTCTTTCTGTGAAGGTGGTTTTTCTTAATAGAGAGTTCCTGCTAAGTTGATAATGATGACAGATAGTAACATAAATCTGTGGGAGAGGAAGGTTGGGAAATATCAAAATGTCAGTATTGAGATTCTTGCATGAGAAACAGATTGGGGCTTGTGATGTCAATGAGCCATTTACAGCTTAAAATCCTACTTGCCTGTCCTTGCAGTTCTGTGCAAAGCAGGTTTACTCACCTGGAGAGATTTTAAAAATACATTGTAGGCTCCACCTAGAGAGATTCTTATTTTGTCGGCTTGGGGTGGAGTCAGGTAATTTATTTTTTTCTCCAGTGTCCAAGGTGGTTGAATGTTCCCGATTTTGGAATCCCTGCCCAAGTGTTAAGTTCATATTATTTCAGAGTATCTTATATTTTTAGATACTTATTTTTCAGATTCACACAGTGTTATCAGTCAGAGTTCCATGTGTAACAGGAAGACCACGGTAGTTATTTCAATTAAGAAAGATTTTAATAAAGGAAATTAGACCTTAGAAAATTATCGGAAGGTCTGAGAGAATGGGTTTCAAGTTGGGCCTCCAGGTGCAATTCTAGAACCAGAAGGAACTGACCTAGCAGGGGAGCTAGGCTGGAACCAAGACTCTTGATTGAACCACCAACAGCCAGTGATGACGCTGCCGCCACCCCTTGGACCACCTGTAGACCACCCAGACTCTGGAAAACGGAAAGCCGCCCCTGCAGCGCAGGCATGAGAAAACCTCACCCGGGGACCGATAACTCCTTACCCTGGAAGCTGGAGAAGGATGTGGAATGACAGCAGAGAAGCCTCACGTATCTGTGGCTCTGCCAGATAGCAAAAACCAGGAAAAAAGGACACAAAGATGACCCCGCCGCATTTCTACATTCCAAATCTTGAACTAAGACGTCTAATAGGGAGATGACGTCACACCCGGCACCCTAGGTGACAGGGAGCGTGCCAAATGCTGCTTCAGCTTTCCCAGCTCTCCGAAGAGAGGAAGAAAGGCAGAAGGGAGGCGGAGGGAGCCAATGTGCAAAGTCCGTCCCACAGAGAGAGCAAAGGAAGCTTTGGACCAACGGCATCTCTATGAAGTAAAGAAAATCACTTGTCTGACTATTGTGGGGGCTATATTAATAAATAGGAGTATGTCAGGAAGCAAGCAAAGGGATTTGGGGTTTAATCCTAAACCACTGAAGGAGGAATAAAATGCCTGCATCGTTTTAGAAAGATCATTTTGCCTGCAGGACAAAGGGTGGATTAGAGTAGACGGCATCCAGCCTGTTTTCAGTGTGGTGTCACTATGAATAAAAAGTGCCACGGATATTCTTACAAATTCTTCCTGTGGAGCTTCCTTTTTATATCTCTTGGATAATAAGTAGGAGTAGGATTGCTGGGTCAGAGGGTGAATGTATATTTAGTTGTTTAAGGAACTGCCATACCTTTTCCCAAAATGGTTATGACATTTTAAACTCCCACCTAACCATGTAAGGGAGTTCCATTTGCTCTGCATTCTTGCTAACATTTGATATTGTCACTAAAGGAAAAATTCGTTTTAGCCATTCTGTGTAATGGATTTTTGGTTTAATCTTTCAAATGTGTGAAACATAATGATTTTTCCCTGATTTTTAAAAATCTTTTAGTTTTTATTTTAAATTTCTGGAGTCTTAGTATCAATCAATCCCAGAAATTAATGCCTTCAAGTGATTTTAGATATTATCTAATTTCGCTGTTCTTGAAGGTGTAGAAAATGAGACTCAGGGATCTTATTTAGATATATACTGAGAATGTTCTAGATTGTGGACCATCAGAGTTCCAGCCCAGTGCTATTTGTATTCTAAAATTCCCTGCCATGTAATTATGTGTTTTCCCCCCTTAGTAATGACATTCTCTTCTTGCAAAAAGTTGCTTATTCCTGACTTTTAAAAATTAACATGGCTGACCAGGAGGAGAAATGTGATTGTTCAGAATGAAGTTTTAGCCTCTTGTTTCACTGACTCATAACTTCCTAGGAAGTATTCTTTCATCAATTAGGAAATAATTTGATGGTTGCCGATAACTGAAAGGGTTAAAAAGCCTGGGGTTCTTTCACATCACATATCTCAAACATCACTCTTTTAGAATGTTAGGACAACTGACAGAAACTTTCCAATGGCAAACACTCCCTTTTCTTATCAACATATTAGGCATTTCTTTTTAAAGGGGATGACCTATCAGATACGTGCGTACCTAACATCCAATGTGAAGCATCTTTTTAAAGACACATTACCTAAAAGAGAAGATATGGAAGGAGGAGATGCAAAGATAAGGATTTTAAACCAACTTATGACAGCAGCCCTGACCAAGACATGTTTAACAAAATTATACGGTGTCAATTCATACATTCAGTTAACATCTGGTTTAAGGGAAACATTTGTTTATAGGTGGGGAAATTTTTATTAGCAACACTGGCATTCAAAAATAGTCCTTGAACTCGCGTTCATAAACGGCAGTTCTTTCATGTTCTGTAGCTTCTCTCTGTCTGACTTCCATCACCACTCTAGTAAGTGACCTCTGGAGAAGCGCAAAGACACAGTGTGGGGTCTTTCCAAAAGTTCTGTTTTCACATCTTTTAATAAAAATGTCAATCCATAAAGACTCGTGATTTTAGTACATGTATGGGCGGGCATGAGTTAATTTACTGCGGGGAGTGAGAGTTTAAGGAGGGACTCCATGACATAGGTAAGAATGCATTATCGTGCCTGTGGAGGTGGCAGAACTCCACACCAGTCCCTGGAAAGCTCAGCTCTCCTGAGTTCAGAACAGCTTTCTTTGTGAGGCAGAAGTGGATGGTTTCCCCCTGAGCTCAAGAATATGGAGACATTCTACATTCTTGTGGAAGTGGCATGCTCCATCCTTTGTCTTAGGGCCGAAGGCATTGGCTGTTTGACCTGCTGCAGCCTCCCTCTGCTCTGCATCCAGGCTTGCACGACTTTACTGTATGGACCAGCAACACTTGTGGAGCTAATCTTTTTCCATGTTAAACAAAAATAAATGATCAGAGTCAATACCATCCATACACACTTGACCACAAGTCCTCCTAGGATAGATCCTTGGAAAATATTCAGACTTGGAAATAAATTGGTAGTGATTGTAGTGATTGATGAACATAAGGGCGTTTTACAAATTAATAATTTCATGGGAGCACCTTCTACACGCCAGCCAACAGGGTAGCGCCTGGCAGACAGAGATGAAACTGCCCATTTGTGCCCATCAGTTGGGCAAATGTTGGTGAGTTTATGTATCAAAAAGAATTCCCAAAGATGCAGGTAGGAAGATAAATTGTTGCAACCTCTTTGGAAAACAGTTTGGTACTTTTTACTAAAGCTGAACATGACTCAACTACTCTTTCTGATTCATACCCTTGAGAAACACATGTACACATGTGCCAGGATTCCCACACAGGAATGTTTTCGGTAGCTCCAAACCAGTCCATCAACTGGGGAATAAATAGATGAATGGTGGAAGCTTGCACGCCATGGAAATCTAGACAGACGGGAAGACACACACCCCGCAGCCAAATGCACAAATAGCCTGGAATTTTAGACGTTTCCCTGAGTGAAAGAAAGAAGAAAACAAAGCCATCTCCAGAATGACCCCATTTCTCTAAAATTCAGAAACAGGAAAAGTAAACTTCATTGCTTAAGAATGCATACAAAAGTGATAAAACTCTGAAGTGAGACAGTGATTAGTAAAAGGCAAGGCTAACAGTTATTTTCAGGAGAGTAAGCAGGTTGTGACTAAAACTAAATACTTGAGTTTTCAGGGAGTGATGACCTGGGTGGAGGTAGTATGGATTTTCAAAATTTATTATTTGATATATAGTATGTTCATTTTATGCACTGTTTCATATATTGCTCTATTGACATATTTTTAAGTCTTTAAAACTTTTTTAAAGGTTAGATTTACAATCCCACCTTGAGTTTGTATTGATAAGGAGGCTGAACCCAGGGGGAGACAGAAGCACAGATGACATTGGCTGACGAGGCTAGTGGTCGGGAGAGATGGCAGCCTGGACGAGCTCGGAGGGACCGTGGGGGCCAAGAAGAGAAAGAGGACAAGAATTCGAGGCGGAGGTGAGGCTCAGTCTTGGTGCCCGGATCCCAGGCTTGTGCGGAAAAACCTTTAGAAAAAAAACAAACATGGCTTAAGAGAAAAGCGCTAATAATTTAATCATTAAGATGCTGAGGGGAATAATCAGCCAAAAGAAGCAAAAAACATTTAAGAGTTAAGAGTTAAGAGTTAAGAAGAAGAAGAAGGAGAAGGAGAAGGAGAAGAAGGAGAAGAAGAAGGAGGAGGAGGAGAAGAAGAAGAAACAGTGTGATTAGATTTTCTAATTTTCAGGACTCTTCCCATCTTGCTCTGCTAAAAATCAAAGGGGGACAGAAAAGATGCCACCCCTTTTGGCTCCCTCCAAGTTGTTAAAAAGTGGGGAAACCAGCCACTCCAGGGAAGAATGGAGAACCTGGTCAAAGTTGGGAGGAGGGCAGGAAAGTGAGTAGAAGGATGTTAAAATCATGAGCTCACTTTTCCTTTGGGGTGTGACGCTCCTTCCCCTGGAAAGGCAAGTTCCACTCCAGCTAAAGGAGCAGCTAGGAAGTGACCTCATGAAATTCTGCCTCTGCTCTAGGGTAATTTGTGCCTTTCATGATTTAACTCAGTCTACCACATCTTGACCTAGTTGAAAACTGGGTCAGACCATTTTCTTTTTAAACGGAAACCTAGAAACCACCCTCCTTTAATCATATTCATAGTTTGCACTATTTTCTATATTCAGTTTCTTTTCTACCTTTTCAGAAATGCTAACAAAAACTGCTGGAGCCAGTGAAAGAGCCTGCACTCTGGGTCCACACAGGACTGGAAAGAAATGGGGGATTTCACCAGGTAGTGAAAGGGCTGACTTGCAGACCCCTCTTTGCATGGCCCTGGGTGTTGGCTTCCGTGACATTCAGCTCATTTCAGTTGTGACATATTTTCTTCTTTGAGCAATTAGGGAGGAGCAGGTGAACTTCATTTAGGCGCTGGAAATTTATGTAAGGGCTGGAGAAGTGAGGACTAAATAATAAAAGAGGCAGCAGAAATAGGCGAGGGGCGTTGTCTGCCCCATACACACAGACAGTGCCCTTGCTGGGAAGGATATTGGAGCTAATCAGAACCAACTTCCTCCTTTTCAAATGAGGAAACTGGGGACACAACCACCGTTTAATTCATTTGTAGAGTGACTCTCAGCGTTGTTTCCCTGAAGCTGTCTACACACTCTTGTATTCTCTCTTCCTCTTTCTCCTCCTCTTCATTTGATTAGCTCCCTCTTCCTAGTTCTTTCTAGTCTTCCTCTTTCCATCCCCCATTCTTCCTCCATCAATTACCCTACCATCTTTCTTTCTTCCATCCATCTGTTCATCTGTCCGTCTGTTTGTTTTCCCATCCATACAACATCCTCTTCTCTGTTTTGTTCATTTTTCCAAAAGAGCACTTTTCAAATTTGCTAGTTCCCACTTTCAACAATACTTAATTATTTTGTCCTTTCTTTCATTATAGTGCATTGCTAGTTATAGATCCATTTGAGTAAATACATTGCCATATGGTGCATATAGTACTAGTTATAGATCCATTTGAATAAATACATTGCCCTTTAAACAATGTAATAGTTCTAGGTTAGTTGTCATATTTCCATACATAAGAAACATCTGGGGCGTTTGTTAAAATGCCAATATTTTGGAGATACTCATTTAGTACTATTACTATTACTATAAAATAGATTTAATACTATTTGCTTAAGTACTTTATATACTTCCTATATTAGTACACTGTTTAAGTACTTTGTATATGTATATATTGGTTAAGTACTTTATATACTTTGTATGTTTGTATATTGTTTTGCTTTGCAGTGTGGGGCTCAATCCACTAAGCCACGCCAGCCACGGTTGTTTATATATTGTTTAAGCATTTTGTATACTTTGTTTATTTGTACATTATTTAAGTATTTTGTACGTTGCATATTATTTAAATATTTTGAAAAGCACTTTGCAGAAATTACCTGTCTCCCAGACTCTGTGACTTTACAGGTTGGTTTTAACAAAGGAGGTGGGAGATTTACCATAAAGGGGGTCAACTAACATAGAGTTAGCAATTCTTTATTTTTCAAAGCAAGGGCATTAAAAACAGATGAACAAAAAATATGCCACCATTTCATTAAAGAAAAAACATATTCACAATATACACACGGGAAGAGCAGCTTCAGAATAATGGAAACTGATCTCAAGGAAGCACAGGAAGTGCGGTCCTGCTGTTCATCTGAACGTGTGTTCTAAACGAGAGAGTAGGTTAAAGACTATAGACAGACAAAAATACATACAACACAACTGTTCAACTTTGAGTGTGTTCTTTTTGATTATGCAGGCTTGTCAGTTTGTACATCTATATTTGTTGTGGTGTGAAATGAAGTGACAGTATCGTACTTCTTCCTAGATTTAATTTGGATCGGTTGTCATTGAAAGTCTGTCCTCACGGGCATATGTTGACAGAAATAAATGCAACTTCCACTCAATCTAAAAGATTCTGGATAAAGAGAAAGAAGGACTTGTGACTCCAACCACTCCTCCTGCTGCTTCTCATTCTCAGTGACAAAGCCGCTGTGGTTGGTGATTTGCCGGATCGGGGGGACAGAGCCAGAGGCTGCAGGGCTCCCTCCCTCCCCTTCAGCCCCTTCTGCCCAGGGCTGGCCCCGAGCTGAGTGCCAGCACCTGGGTCTAGGTAACAGCAGTTGGACCGGGGAAAGTGTCATCCCCCAAAGATATCTCATCTCAAACTACTGCTTGGGAGCTGACTTGTTTTCGATGCCTTTGGACATGTGACACAGATTTGGGGAGTGGTGGTTCTCCAAAGCACATCAGCATTACCTGCATAGCTTTAGAAATGTGTAGGTATATGGTCCTGCTTCAGACCTATGGGATCAGAGTCTCTGGGACAGGTGTCTTGGCGTGTATATTTTTTAACACCACAAGCGGTCTGAGGCCCACCCTCATGAACAGCCTTGCTGTGCATCGGTGATTCTCACCCACGCTGCCCATTGTCTTAATTTGGGGGGCGATGCCTAGGCCTCACCCAGACTACTTATATGAGAATATCTGGTGGAGGAGGGAGCCAGGGCTTTAGTAGTTTCTAAATGCTCCCTGGATGATTCTTATGTGTGGTCAATGTTGGGAATTACAGGGGAAAATAATGCATGTATGCCACATAATTTTGCCTACCATTTTAAGAGCTCAGTATTAAGGAATCCTGCATGTGACACTGAAGACAACAGTGAGCCACCCTTTGGTGTGACTTTATGAATCATGTGGGCTTCCTTAGGAGGCAGAGCCAGAGTAAGGGTTGCAATAGTAGCTAGAGTTTCCTAAGCGCTTGCTGAGTGCCTTGTCCTGCTCTAGGGGTTTGCACGTATTGCTCTATTTCACAAGGTCACCAGGAGCCCGGCACTGCTGTAGTGTATTTAGTTTACAAGACAGGGAATAAAGGTTAATTCAGTTGCCTATACTCATGCAGTTGGGGGGTGATGCAGCCTGGCTCTGCACCCGCCCTTTTGACCAGAATGCTGTGAGGGAGGGAGAAGTTAGGCTGGGAAAGGGTTTGCAGGAAGATTGGTAAGGAGGGCAGCTGATGTCGAGGCTTGCAACGCTGGCTGTAAGAGTGAGGTCAAGGAAGCCCTTGCTCACGGAGGCTCGGAAGGAAAAGTGCACTTGGTGCATGAAGGAAGCTGAGACTTGGCCCAGGCCAAACTTTCTCATCCTGTTCCAGCAGTCTCCCAGAGCTGTGTACCTGGAGAAGGAGAAGGGAACTGATTTTGAGTGTGAGGCCTGTAAACGGTGGTGGTCTCTCCTACTCCCATGTGTCTGCTCCAAGGAAAGGCGTTTGACCTGCAGGTACAGATTCGACATGTGACCTCTAGAGAAAAGGTAGGAACAGCCCCTCTCCTCTGTGTTGTTCTGACTGTGCCAAAGGGATGAGCCATACTTCGAACAGCAGAAGGAAAAAGAGGGAAATGTTTCCAGAGGGAAGGGCGTTGGAGACTATGGCGTGGGGAACCAGTGTGGTTTCAAGGTGGCCTTGCAGGACACTGGGCTTCGGCTGGGCTGTCCCGTTGAAGACCAACAGGTTAGACTTGCTGGGTCCGGTCTCCAGAGTAGGTGATACACATAAGGATTTATCTTATTGGAAGAAAGATACCCCTATCTGCCTAGGGAAGTATACTCTCTATTGCTGGAAAGAACCTGGATAGGCTGAACAATGACTCTCTGGAGGTGGAAACCATCCAAGGTGTTGGCAACTTGACCTTCTGTGGCTCTGTGATGATTCCTCATGCTGTGAGTGAGGGTTTCTGAACAAGGGTTTATTGTCCTGGGGTTAGGTGTCCGGGGTATGGTGGTGAACACACCCACTTGGCAATTAGGGAAGCCGGAGATAAACAGCTTGTCACCTATACTCATGATCACTTGCTCCCAGGACCTAGAAGTCCAATTCAGGTTATTTAGACCTGTGTTTCCTATTGTATTTTAGAGTTCCTGGCATCCTCAATCCTTTTGTTCATGTGCCCTATATTTTTCTCTTATTCTTTTAATATCTCCTTTTCTCTCTGTGTAACTGCCTGTCTTAGCTACTTTTTTCTCTCTTTTATCTATTCTTCCCTTTGCCTCTTTCTTGTTATCCACTAATAAATGGGTGGAATCAACAAAGTTATTAAACAATATCTAAGTACTATACTTACATAGGCATATACTTAATTATCTGTGGATTGTTTTACTCCTCATTATACTAAAAAGATCAAATAAATACAGTGTGCAGATATTTAAGTATCACACATAACTTTCATCAGGCCAATGCAATATTTTTCTAAAAGAAAATGGGTTCCTTCTCTTGTCTAAACCGGTCCTCAAAGGTAAACTTCCTCCTTGCACCTTGGGCCGGGAAGTACTGAGCAGTTTATAATAGAAAATAGATCACGCACTGTGTGTTTTGTTACTGGATGATGAATAGCTTGCTTGTTCTGCTCCGGGTTGTCAGGTGCAAAGCGTTTCTTGAAAAATACGCTCAGCAGGACAGACAGCCCTGCAAGCTAACTTCACTTCATTGTTTCAAAAGGGGTGGTTTCCACTGTGCAGGAACACAGTTTGAATTTTGATTCTTTTTACCTCTGAAGGTTAAGTCATGGGTGAATTTTAAGAACAAGCATTTCAAATAAGCCCTGCCTTAACATGAAAGTGGAGAGCATGTAATAACATATTTAGGAATTTTAACTTGGAAAGTACTAAAAAAAAAAAGAACACTCTAGGTAATTGTTATGTATTAAATAGCACTTCCTGCCTCAAAAGAGAAATAACCCGAGATGGCACAGGCAGCAGGGGCTGCGCAGAAACCCTGGCGAGCTCACCTGCAAACTCCTTAACAAACGTATCTGGTGACACAGTGATGTGGTCCGGAAGTTTTAGTGTGACATTGGCCCTGAGGTCAAAGGGGGGCTTTGCTCAGATAACTCTCCACCCCCCAAAGGAAATCAGACCCCAGTTGGAGCGATATTCCTCCTGGCTTCATGCCCCATTACATAACATCACAAATTATCATTCCCACCATGTGGCATATGTTTTTTTCACTCATTATATCTCTGGGGAAGATTGGATGAATTACCAAACTGCCGAACAGATAGGTCTCTCAGTTGTTAAGCAATGAGGAACCAACATCTGATGCCTTGTGCCAGGTACTCTATTAGGGGGTTTACACTCACGATCTTACTTACTTCCTGTAACAAGTTTTCCATAGTGGGTTATTATTATACACATGCGATGCTGAGCCTCAGCTCTGGGAAGGCCAGGAAATTACCTACATTCTCATAAGACCTGGTGGCAGGATTCAAACTCCCATCTTTCTCCTCTAACACTCCTGAAATTTCGATTGCAGCTGAAAACATAGCCCAAGTATGGGCCTCACCACTGCTTCTGCCATTCTATTTTAGAGAGGGCTAGGGTGGCAAGGTCACATGGGAGATCTGCGCCGGAAGGATGTCTGGGAAAGGTAGTCTTTGGTTTCTCAGCCTCCAGCTCGCATTAAGGCCCAGTACAGGGGTTTGGAAAGGCCTTGGTGAAGCCAGTATCAGATTTTGCCCAGTCTCACCTTTGGCTACTTGACAACAACGAACACCCGTCTTCTAGGACTTCACTTTCAAACCACAACCACAGCCACAAAAATGCTCTCATTATTATAGTGAAATCCACCCTCAGGCAAATGGGAATGCATGCACTTCGCCCCCAAAGCAGAGACCCCAAATGTCATCAGTGCAGCATTCAACCCTGGCTCTTGGTCTTCCCTTCCTCAGTTTAATTACAATCTTGTATTGTTACAGTCTAACCTGTGGACAAAGTGATAAACCGTGTCTCTGTAAAGTAATAGGGAAATTGGAGAGAGAAAAGACGAAGATAGGACACAGCTCAGAGAGAAGAAATGTGTGGACTACAGCTGATCGTGAGGCTTTATTTAGTATTTGTTATTTATAGCTTCCTCACGCCACTGCCGATTCTTTGCCTCAGCCAGTGCCTCGGCAGGGTCGGGGTCTTTATTCAGGGGATAACGCAACCTTCGTGCACGGAGGGCATGAGTCTTAGCGAGGTCCTTGTTCTATTGGTTCCCCTGGCCTTCTGTTGACTTTTACCATTTGACAAGATGTGATAGGGGACAACCCCATAGGATTTCTTGGGTTGAGGATTATTCTCCCATTGTCTGCCTAATTCAGCAGAAACTCCATTTCCCCTTGGTAACCATTCTAATCTCCCCAAAGTGGTAACCTTCCTTTGTCACCTGTTTATGCAGGGACACAAGGAGCCTAAAGTGGGCAAAGGGCAGTTCGTAGCTGTGGGAACAGGGTGGCATCTGATGGTGGAATAATTGTGTCTTTGGCATCTCAGACTTCTATACCAGCAGAACCCAAGGTGAAAAGATAATCAAACTTTTCACCTTGTGTGAATGAATTATTAGGTGGAATGTTAAGAGATGCCGCTGTATTTCCATTTTTGGATCTCCAAACAATGTATTCTGGCTGTGGTTGCTGGTTCAGAGTGAATAACCACATCAGCACTGATACACCCGGATCTGACCAAGTGTTGCTTCCCACCGTCCCTGAACCGGTGCTCCGTGGACCAGTGGTGGTGAGGCTGTGGGAAGAGCAGGGGACCCTATGACTTCCTAATTCCTGAGCAGGGACATGATTCCCTGTTCAGAAGCGACATTGTTTGGATGTCACGGTGATGCTTGTCTCAGTGTGCTCTGACTGCTCTAATGAAGTACCACAGATGGGGCAGCTTATAAACAATGAACATTAGTTCCTAGAGTTTTGGAGCCTGAGAGTCTGAGAGCGGGGAGCTGAGGGCTGGGTAAGGGCCCTCTTCCAGGTTGCAAACAAGTCCTCACACGGGGTAAGAGAACAGGATCTCCCTCCCGGGCCTCTTTTATATAATTTTATAAACACTAACCCCATTCACCAGGGCTCCACCCTCACGACCCACTCACCTCCCAAATGCCCCATTTCTAACACCATCGCGCTGGGCATTAGGATTTCACCACACGGATTTGGACTGGGGTGCTTTTCCTTTTTTCGTTTTAAAATATTACTTTGTGGCAACCATGTGTTCTGTTCAATAGACGCATGTGAAGTCAAAATCCTGGCTGAGCGACAGCCACGCCTCGCTCGTCCGGGTTTGTCAGCACCCAGTGCGTCCCGCAGGGACCGTGTGCCCACGCGGCCCCGCTGACTCGCTCGGCGCAGTGAAGCTGCCCGGGCAGGTCTTCATTTGCCGTGGAAGTGCTGCATTCTTAAAAGGAAAGGTAGCAGAGAATCGAATTTTAAGCCTCAACAAACAGATTTAGGCTAACAGGCAAGCAAAAGAGTTGGTTAAATGAAAGACCTAGTTAAAAAGGTCACCAACAGCCCTGACCAGTGTGGCTCAGTTGGGTGGGGCGTCACCCCACAAACCAGGGGTTGCGGGTTTGATTCCCGGTCAGGGCACCTGACGGGATTGTGGGTGTGGTCACTGGTGAGCGTGCACAGGAGAGGCCATGGGTTAATGTTTCCCTCTGGAGAGGCAGTGGGTTAATGTTTCCCTCTGGTGTCCGTGTTTCTCTTGCTTTCTTTCTCCCTCCTTTCCCCTCTCTCTAAAAATAAATAAATAAAATCTTTAAAAAATATAAAAAGGCCATAAACACACACCTGAAACTTCTATAATATTTTCCGTCAACTATAATTAAAGCACAACACAAAACAAAAATCCTACTATAAAAATAAAAAGGTCAGAAACAGGGAGAGAGAAGCTCAAGTTATTTCCTCCTCTCTGAGTCTTAGTTTCTCATCTGTCAAATGGCGACAATGGTCCTTACTTCATACAGGTTTTGTGAAGATTCAATCAGATAATAATTTGTATAACACACTCATACAAACCCAGCCCTGGCACAAACCTAGCACGCAGTAAATGTTAGTTGTCATTGTCCCCATTGCTAGCAATCTGTGTGTCATTAGCAGGGCTATCTACACCACATGTTTTGATTTGTTAAAGCTACGTCACCTATGATTATCTCTTTTTTACTATATATTCAAAAAGTAATGGTTTTTTAAAATCCTCTTTCAAATATAGTAAATTATGGTGAAGAACACAGCAGCAACACATAAGAAAAGTTAAATGCAGTAGAAAACAATAAATAAATCTAGCTCGCCAATTTTGAATATTCTTTCAGAGCAAAGAGAAAGATACTTGCTCATTACAAAACCTCAACAAGTAATCACAAAATTATAAAATGATAAACACAAATCTGTCTTATCTACTGTTTTGGTATGTGAGGGGAATGACCTTCAAAAACAAGTTTCAGGAAACTGGAAGGAAGGCCTGTACTCTGTGCAGACCCTGAACTCCTTTGTCTGGCCTGGCCCTGGGCTTTGGGAGGGAGCAAGTGTTACAGCTCAGAGACGTAACCTGTGTACACTGCTGTCCCCTACTGCCAGGGGGCTAGCCAGCAGCTAAGTAACCACAACCGGACTGCAAAAATCCTCTGAAGTGGTTAGATACATAGATAGACTGTGCAAACCATGTATTCCAGAGTTGGGTAATTCAGTTGCAAAGGTAGATAGCTGCAGTGTAACAATGTTCAAAAGTGTTTAGGGGGCCGGAACCATCAAGGGGCATACAGTGCGCGGCACGTATTTGCATCATTTAATCTGTACGGAAATCCCACGAGGCAGCTGCTGTTATTGTCCCGACTGTAAGTAGAGCAAACTGAAGTTCCAAAAGTGACTTTGCTAAGTAAGCAGCAGAATGGCATTCAAACTTCAAACTCCTCTGACTCATTTTTGTGTCCTTCCAAGGTCATACTCCGTCCCTAAAGAGGACAGAGTCGCCAACAGCATCATCAGTTTAACTCTCAGCAAGTCTACCCTAATTGCACGTTACACCGTCTTTCCCGCGCTTCTTCTGAATTGAAAAGCAACTTGCAAGCAAATGCACTAGAAACAGAGTATGAACCAGATGGGGAAGGTGAGAGGGGTAAAGGCTTTTGTGGGAACAACACTACGTAAGGATCAGTAAGCCCCTGGACAAGTGTGGAGGACCATCGTGGCCTGCTGGGTTTGGAGACCAGTCTGGGCAGCTCAGTAAGCCCTGCCAGGGAGAATGAGCTGGGAGAAACCTGGGTCGGCCAGCTCTGGAAGTGCCCCCTTAAGCCTGACCCTGGAGGCCCTGGAAGGGTGAAGGGACACCTTTTGGGGTCCTGCCATCCACAGG
Source organism: Trachops cirrhosus (assembly GCA_028533065.1). Lineage (NCBI taxonomy): Eukaryota > Metazoa > Chordata > Mammalia > Chiroptera > Phyllostomidae > Trachops > Trachops cirrhosus. The sequence continues at coordinate 6,719,108 of CM052541.1, read as the reverse complement.
TGACACCTTTTGTAATTTTTTCAAAGGCACAGGTTCAGGTGAACTTACCAAAAGGGGTCAGGTGCAGTCTTCTGGATGGGGGCTTGAGGCAGGAAAGGCCCAGTAGGGGCATCTCAGAGTCTGAGATGTGAAACCCTCCCCTACCACATACACTTGCGTGAATTGAATTGAGCATGTGGAGAAGGTGTTCCTTGCCCGGAAAGACTTCAGAATGAATGGATGGCGTGGGAGGCTTATCAGGTGGAAGGAATAACAAGAATAACAGCCCAGAGCATGAATAAGCTGGCTGCCTGTTATGCTAGAGATGAATGAATGAAAGACAATGATTTGCTGATGAGTAACCAAAAGTTAAATGTCATTGATGAGAAGGTCAGGATAGGAACTTCCATCTTCCAACATGCAATCTGCTGCTGTTCACCTTCCCACACTTATTCTGTTGTGAAAACACGAACCGTACAAAATTATGGAATCGTAGCATCGAAAAAGAAATTAGACCTCTCATCCTGTCCTGTCTCTCATCCAGCTTAACATTGTGTTCTGCAGTTATCCTGCCTCCTCAGCTGAAACGCTTCCTGTGCTGGGAAACTCTCAGGACCTTTGGAGGCAGCCGAGTTCCTGGCTGGACACACAGCACAGGGTTCTTCACGTGCCACTGAAATTCATCTCCATGTGTCTGACTCTCTCTCTCTTTAAAAAATTTTTTTATTGATTTTTAGAGAGGGGGGAAGAAGTAGGAAAGAGAGGGAGAGAAACATCAGTTGGTTGCCTCTTGTGCATGCCCTGGCCTGGGACCAAACAGGTGACCGAGACGTGTACCCTGCCCAGGAATTGAACTTGCAACCTTTCAGTTTTCCAGATGACACCCAAACAGCTGAGTCACACCAATCAAGGCATACCTGGCTGTCTTACCCTTGAACTCTACCTGCACATAATCACTTACTTTCTTTTCTAAACGGATCCCCAAACTCTCAAACATTGAGCATGAATGGAGGACCAAGTGTGTACCAGGCACAGAAGGTAATGTCCTGTCCCCCCACGTCCCTTTGTTCACGTTCTTTTAACCTTTATTGTTCTCCCCTCTTCTAAGTTCTCACAGGCCATTGTTTTAAGAAGACATATTTATTTAGATCTACAGAGAAAATAGTCATGTCTTAAGGAATGTAAACTAGTTTTAATATTTAGACTAATTGTTCTCACACTAATTAACATAACTAGTAAGGGACACCTGTTGTCAAATATCATTAAAAGGACTCCTACTGCATGTGAATGACTATCACAGTCATCGTCGGTCTGGATTATCATTTTAAACGGAACAATGTGAAAAATATGCATACACCCTTCCCCCAATTTCACACAAGCAACTGTAAGACAATACTTATTGTTATCTTTACCATCCTTATACTTATGGAGTCAACAACACCAACTCGATTAATTGGGAACTGCAATCATTTCTTTCCAGTGAGGAAGCTGAAGCCGTAGGAGATACGAACTCAGCCCCAGATCACAGGGCTGGTGGATGGTGGAGCCAGGCTTCAGGTCAGGCATTCTGCTCTAAGGAATTCAAACAAATGGAAAAGCTACTGTTTCTCAGCCCTGCCAGGGTGACCTGCATGTCTTAGTAGGAGCCCATCTGTGGATGTGAATGTGGTTACACCTAGAGATGGGGCCCCCCTCCATAACTGCAATAGTTCCAAACCCACCTGAAGTCAAGTCTGATTCTTTCTCTAGGTGATTTCCCTGAAATATTTTTTTTTTAGAATTAGGTCCCTTATACCTAGAACATACTTGGCATTTGTAGTCCTTGATACATACTTATTGAATGATTCAATTAGTGGCCCACGGCCCCGCCCATTTTCTGGCTTCAGGAAAGATCAGATACTTTGTGAGTCCTTCGGTAGAGTCAGGGCTGGCCTGGGAAGAAGGTAAAAAGTGATGTGGCATCATTGTGCCCCTGAGCCTCTCTTCTTGGGGATCTGCACAACTGACCTCTCCGCCAGGCTCTGGGCACCCAGATGTCCTCTTTCTATTTTTCTCTCCAGGAGGGAACTGGGCCTCTCTTTTTATCTACTGCTTTCCGTGAGGACCCCAAAGACAAGTGACCCAGTTCGTCAACAATCGATGCTATGGTTCTCTCCCAGAGAAGCTGGGTCATGTGGAAACTTCCCAGTCCCGCTGCAGCTGGAACTCCTGCCCTCCTGTCCCACCCCAGGGCTGACTCTGAATCCCTCAGGCTGACTCTGGCTGCCCTTCCTTGGCCCTTCTCCCGTCCTTGTCTCCTTCTCCTGGTTGTAGAGGTCCCCCAGCCCATAGCTATCCATCCCAGGGACCTTCTTATCCTTCCCTCTGTCTGACATCCATTGGTCTCTCCTGGTGCACTGGAGCATCTAAAACCCAATCAACTAGGGAATTCCACTTCCTTCTCACATTGTTTCTATGTCTCATTCATATCCAGGGATGTGGCTAAGCCACCAGCTGACTGTCCCTGGCAGTCAGGGAAGACGGTTGAGAATACTCGATGGGCCTGATCATAGGGGAAGAGCGCTCAGTGTTGCTCAGCTCTGGCCAAGCCGATGTAACTTATTCCACTAGAGCAGTGGTTTACAAACTTCACCATTCATGCAAATCGCCCAGAAAACGTGTTCAAACAAGGATTGTTGGACCTCACCGCCAGCATTCTGATTCTGCAGGTGGTGGGTGGGGCAAGGATTTGCATTTCTAACAAGTTCCCAGCTGATACCCACGCTGTTGCTGGCCCTGGGAGACAGCGTGAGAGCTGAAGCCCAGAGTGGCTTTAATGCACAAGAATGAATTGGATTGGGGGAGAAAAATTAATGCTACTAATTTTTTAGTTTCAGCTTGTTTAAGGCGGGTCTCACTGGGAAGAAACCCGGAGTCAAATATTCCATTTCTTTGTACAAATCTGTATGAATGGCAATTGTTGAGTGAGTGTGTCAAAGGTCAAATCGACAGAGAAGACCATGGAGTGGTTAAAAGTGTGAGGAACCTCTCTGCAGTAGCCCCCTGAGGAAGTCATACCAAGTCAGTCATACCCTGGGGTGAGTGCCCATCACCTGGGTCATATAGGAATTTTGGTTGTGCATATTTCTGTACATCATTCATAACTAAATCGGGGCCAGTTTAGAATGAAACAACCATTTACTCAGGCTGAGAGATTCACACGGCAGCTTCCAGAAATGAGTCAATGGTGAGTCAATTAAGCACAGATTTAACCTCAACTTAAACCAAGGCCGAGAGAGAAATCTGCCTGCACTCATGAACTTTATTTGCTCCTCTTCGGACGGCCATTTCATCTGCGTACAGCTCCACTGCCTTCCTAGAAAAGGGGATGGGGGACATGGTGGGTACTCGTGACAATGGTTCTGGGCTGGCGAGGTAGAACGGTCTTGTTAACAGGCAGAAAGGGCCTAGGTCCTTGGGGAAAACTGGGAGGAGAACTTTGGAAACAATGGACAGTCATGGTGCTTGCACGTCCAGATAAATAACTCTCAAGTAAAGACAAAAGTGAGGGTTACTGAACTCGGCTGTGGGAAGACTGGGCCGCAGCTCCAAGGGCCTGTGCCCCAGAGTTAATAAGGAGGGCTCTGGATACAGTGGGGAGGGAGGTAGGATGTTCTTTAGCCACTTAGGTGGAGAACTTGCCTTAAGCTACTTGAGCCAAGGAAGAGATGTCAAAATTCACAGAGCTGGAACTCTTCTTAAGAATTAAAAGGACAACATGTAAGCTTGGTTTAAGGAAGTAGGGGAAATCCTAGAAACAGACAGTGGGGAAAGGTAGTCGATAATCATGGGAACTCTTGGTTCCATAACTAGAGGATGCTGGAGGCTTAATTAGGGGTGAAACAGGGAGTGAACTTGAACTTGGGACTCTCTTAACAAAACAGAAGTGGAGCCAAACAGTGTGATTGTCACCTGTATCTGATAACGTTCTGAACTGTGGGAAACAAAGTCCACTTTTCATTTTGGAATCATTTCAAACTTATGGAGAAGTTGCGAGAGTAGAACAAGGAACTTCTCAAAAGAAATTGTCTAGAGTCAACATTTTGTTCATTGGCTTTGTCATTTCTTATCAATCTGCCTATCTAATTACACACACCTCTCCCAAACACACATCATACTCATATATAATTTTTCAAAACTCTTTGAGAGTTGATTGCAGATATTATACCCTTTTCTCTCTAAATAAATCTGAGGTTTTTGTTTTTTTATAAAGAATGACATTCTCTTACATAACCGAAGAGAAATAAGCTAAATCAGGGAACTTAAACTGTGTTTCTATAATATTAACATAATCTAAACTCTGATCCCTATTCACATTTCATCCAGTTGTCCCAATCGTGTCCTTTATAGCTAACACTTTTTTTTCTGGGTCAGGATCCCAAGGTCACTCAGCTTCATTTAGGTGTTTTTTTTTCCCCCTAGTCTCTTTATTGTCCTTTAATCTGGCCTAGTTTTTCAGTGTGTCCTTCCTGTCTTGACTTTGACAGTTATTTTGAACACTTTTTTTCTATTTGGCTTGCTCTGGTGTTCCCTCATGATTCCAGGGAGGTAATGCACTGGGGCAGGGACCTCAGGGAACTGGAGTGTCCTTTCAGTGCATGGTAACAGGTAGTACTGATGTCGGTTTGCCCCACTACTGCTGATGTTAAACTTGATCACATGCTTAAACAGTGTCTACCAGATTTCTGCACTCTAAAGTTACCATTTTCCCAAAGGCCTGATTTTAAACGGCATGAACGTAAGCGGTAACATAGGTGAACAAAATCTGCTGAAGAGCCCCTTGCTGCTATGGATGAACTCTGCCCCTCCCTACTTAGAACTTTCCCAGAGCCTTAATGATTAGGGGGAGGTTTGAGCTAGACAGCACCCTGGATTTCAGCTGGCTCCCCGTTTCCCAGATGTGGATGCTTCCTCCTGACGGGATGAGATGAGTTTTGTGCCCACTGGTATCACTGAGCAGCAAAGGCTTTCCCATTTCCTTCACCTCTCCAGCCTTCCGAGGGTGTTACATGTCCTTGAGTTGACTCCGAAATCTGGCGACTCTGTAGACGGATGATGTCCACGGGTCCTGTCCTCAACGGGCCTGCTCAGGTCCTATAGACCCATGCCTAGGGCTTCTTTTATGGAGTCATATGCGGCCTCTCTCTCCCTGCTGCCTTCTATTTTTCCTAGCATTACTGTCTTTTCCAGAGAGCCCTGCTTTCTCAGAGAAAACTTTAGTACCTTCTGACTCCATGAAGTAATGAGGCTCAGCTGGGTGCAGGAATTGCTTAAGTCTGGGAAATTCCTACTTAGGGATTTGGAGGCCAAATTCCTTCAAGGAAAAGGACCTTCTGCCTATCTGCCTCTTCCTGTTCCTGTCCACAGCCTTCCTGAGCAACCCTGGAGGAGGCAGGCAAGGCACTGATGATGGTGGCAAGAAATAGAACAGGCCACGGGTAGGCCCGGCAAGCTGGGGTTCAGGCGCAGCTGTAGGCTTCTGACACCCCATGTTCCCACCCTCCACCGCTCACTTGACCCAGACCTGGGCTAGTTCTTCACCTTCTCTCTCAGTTGTCTCATTCTTGAGATGGGGGTGGTATAAATGTTGCATAATTCGTACTTTTGTTAAGACTGGCTGAGCATGGGTGTATAGGCGCTTATCACACGGTATGACCCCACGTCGGCAAATATAGGCTATTACATTGAGGTCATTGTACTTTTGTGGGGACAGGGGCAGGCGATGAGGAGGAACCAGGAATGGAAAACAACAGAGGGACTTTTCTCACATCCTTGCTTCTTGGAACCCAATGGACTACAGGGTTCGCAGCCCAGGCAGTGGCCTAGGCCGGCGGTCCCCGGCTGCTCGCCTGCCCTTATGAGGTCACCCTTACTAAGGACACGAGGGGACCTGGCCCCTGCCCACCCCAGGCACCCAGGGGTGCAGATTCAGGAGGCAACAACGCGGGCGGGAGTACTGTCTCCGTGCTGCGCCCTCGAGCCCCCAGCTGCTCCCGGGAACCCAAAGGCAGATGCAGGCGACGGCGGGGGCAGGTTTTGCTCCCCGCGCGCGTCTCACTTGGCCGGACCCCCTTCCTGCGCTGGGTCACCTGCAACCCAAGCAGCACCAGGCTCTAAGCTCAGCACTCGGTAGCTGTCCTAGGCGCTCGCGCATGCGCCCCGGCCTGCTGCCGCTGTTTGGCTGTTTCCATGACTACGAGTTGGCTCTGCCTGGGGTCCGGGACAGAGAAAATGAAGCTAAAAAGCCTCCTGCTCCGTTATTATCCACCAGGTACCGGCCGGACCCTTCCACCTCATGCGGGACCCTGGACTCCGGCGCTGGGCGGGTCTGCTGTGGAAGAGGGTGCGGGGCCGAGAGAGCAGCGCGCCCCCCAGAATGGGGGGTCCCTATGGGACAGGAAGCAGGGTGCTTCCCTACATGGTCTCCTCACTCGTTCAGATCCTTGACTCAAAACTTCAAAAATGACTCTCTTAGGAAGTCTTTAAACCTTTCCATTGCTGAGTTCGGGTGCTTTCTGCTTAGTTAGGAATGTGAGATGCGGAGGGCGAGGCGGGGGTTGGCGCTGTTCTGGGATATCGGTTTCTGCGAGGGACGACACCCACAAGGGCCACGCTGGTTTTTCTTTTGCAGAAGTCGAGGTGTGTTGAGCATGAAAAGAAAAACGCACGCTCAACATAGCATTACGTTAGTGACCGTTTTCCAAACTGCCGTATCAATCGTCGACACTTTATCAGAGAGTGGGGCTTTAAAGGTCTCAGGCTTTGCTTCCAATGAGTTAAGGACATGATGAAGGAAGCCGCTAGAATGCTCTAGTTTCAGTAGGATAAACTTGTCTAGTTCTCTTGTTTCATAGGTGAGGATATGGTCACCTTTACAGAACATTTGAAGTCCACTGGTCGCCCAGCTTGTTCAGGACAGAAATAGGAGCAGAACTCTTGGCTTCTAATTCAGACATCACCTTGGGAAAAACAGAAACTAAAATAAAAAGTCTGGAAAACGTACCACAGGCAGTAGATGACCACATGTACGCACCCAGTGAAAAAAAAGCTCAGGCCTCCTGACGAGAATGAACCTGGTGGGTGACTTTCTCCAATGTGAAGTGAACATTCGTAGGAAAGGCATTCATTTTCTTCCTTTTAGAATTCCAATTACAATGACACAATCAGGCCCTAGATATAGAAAATTTTAAATTAAAATGAACAGCTTGTTCTCTTTAAGCATTCTACAACCTGACTTTGGCTTTGCTTGTGCGTAGCCTGGTGCTAGTTCCCATAAATAGAATGATAAATGAATGTCTTGTGTTCATTCCTTTGCTGCGGAGTGCAGGTCAAGGATCTGAGCCTGGGATCATAACTCCTCTCACCATGTCCAAATCTGGCAACTCGGGCAACTTGTTTGGACCTGTTGAGCGGCCAGGCAGATGGTGACACCGGCACCCATCTTCCCCGTCTTCTGACCCTTTCCGGTTACTCTGCCACTTACCGCTCCCTTCAGAGTAAACCTCCTGGAAAGCGTGTTGTTTCCAGTTTCTCTTCTCCCTTGTGCCTTGAACTTTATTTTATCATGTTTTCACCCTCATTGCCCCACTGAAACTGCCCTTCTCAAGATCCCCAGTCACCATCAGATGGCTGAGTCCCCCGGCAGCATCGCAGTCCTTGCCTTTTTGTACCCGAGAGCAGCATCCCACCCATTTGTCCTTTCCGCCCTCCTTTGGCGTCCAGGACACCGTTTTATCTTCTGCTCCACTGTCACTCTTCAGTCCCTCTTGTTGACTTCTCTTCTTTTGTTTTGATCTTAATGTTGGAGTGTCCCAGAGCTCTGTCCTTGGATTCTCTATCTACACTCACTAGCTAGGTGATCTCATCTATTCTCAAGGCTTCAGAAGCCCCCTGGGCAGTCCTGAGTGCCTAGCTGCCTGCCTGACTTCATTCGACGTCCACTTACCTGGGCCTCCTTAGGTCTTCCTCACCTAGGTCGATGGTAGCTCCATTTCTCCCCTATGGCTCATGCCAAAGCTGTGGGCTCATCCTTCTCTCTATTCTTGCACACTCAACATTATTAGGTCCAATAACAAACCCTTGCAGTTCACCTTCAAAATACAGGTAGCCATTCACTGCTTCACGATGGGGATACATTCTGAGAAATGTGTCCTTGGGCGATTTTGTTGTGCGAGCATCATAGAGTGCACTTACACAAACCTAGATGGTCTGGCCCACTGCACGCTTAGGCTGGATGGTATAGCCTATTGCTCCCAGACTACAGGCCTTCACAGCATCTTACTGCACGAGACAACACAAGTTTAAATGAAGCACAAGAGAAAATGGTGCAATCAGGAAGCGTGGTAAACACAGATGCATGAAGCGGCTGCTGGCATAACACAGCGTACTGTTTCACAGCAAACATTGTTTTATGTGAGCGGGAAGAGTACTTTCTAAAATAATGATAAAAGGATAGTAAATACAGAAGCCAGTGACATCGCCATGTATTATCATTATCAAGTGTTATGCACTGTACACGCTTGTATGTGCCACGATTGTAGATGCTTGGCAGCCAGTGGGTTTGTTTGCACCACCATCACCACAAACTCGTGATCATGTCCCTCTTTGGCTCTCCAGTGGCTTTTATTTAAAGTAAAAGGACCATGACCGCTGAGGCTATGATGTCCAAGGCCCTACAGGATCCTCACCTGCCTTTTGCCTCCCTGACCTCCCCCTGCTTCCCCATCCAGTGACGCCACTTTCCTTGGTGTGCCTTGGATGGCTTCCCCATCTGTGACGCCACTTTCCTTGGTGTGCCTTGGATGGGCCGGTTGTGCCCCGCTCAGGGTCTCTGTGGTTGCTGGGTTGTTTTTTTTCCCCTGGTGATCAGCTTCCCCTGGACACCTGCATAGCACTCTCACCTTTTTCTTTTTTAAGCTCTTTCCTAAAAAGTAAGTAGTAAAGTGAAACTTCCTTTTCCAGAATTTCCAGTTTTTTTTCAAGATATTTATAGCCCATTCCTTGCTTTACCTCATCTTAGCATTACCTCATTTCAACATCATTTTACATATTTATTTTAGTCTCCCCAATTGGAACAAAAGCTTCACAAGGGCAGGGACTTTGTCTGTTTTGTCTACCGCCATATCTCTAGCACTACAAATGGAGCACGATGCATATATGGGCACTTCCATGTTTGCTGAATAAATGAATGAGTTCAATGAAGTGATGTGTGTTAAGAATGCCTGAAACTCTACCTGAAATATGAATAGGTTGACATGATCATCAAGGTCCATTCCAGCTGTGAAAGTCCAGGGTTCTAACAGCAATCTGATTCAAGTGAGACTCAAGCTTTAGACTCCTGCTTGCGACTACTGCCTTAATGATTATCTTCAAATGAGGGCATATCACTTAGCATGTTAGACACTTAATTTTCGAATTCCAGTCTTTGGTGAGCACGTATTGTATGCAAATTTCTGAGGTTCTGCCGAATAGCAGGTGGGTGCTGCAATAACATTTAAATAGGAAAAAAATCACTCACCGCTGAATCATCCCCATGGTACCTTTATCCCTCTGGTCTATAAAGCAATTTTGTTTCGCCTCCTAATGGTCTCCTTACAATCCTCCCACCTTCCTTTGAATAATGTGTAGGTCAGGAGCATTGTCTTGTTGGCATCCACTGAATGATCCCTCCCCCTACCTAAATTCCTGACTAAAGGAATTTAACATGACATTTAACATGACGGAGCAATAACATGACTAATGAGACATGAGGCATTTCCTTTTTATCTTGGTTACATTCATTAATTCATAAGCATTTCTCTTCATGAAGAGTAGGTGTTGAATACATGCTTTCCAAATGACTCAGGTACAACAGCCTTTGTCTTTTATTTATCGGGTAGAGTCCCTTGTTTTACGGCCAGGAGAAGGAATTAAATAAACATTAATTAAACTGATGAATGTTATCAGCACTTTAAAAGTTTCTGTTGACTGAATATGATCTGAGTAAGGAATACTCACGTCTTTTGAAGCTTAGCCTTTTACTACATTGCAGAATTGTGGGGTTAGTGGCTCCTTAACTCAGTGTTCTGGGAATTATACCTATTGAGTAATAATTCACAACCAGGGGAAGATCAGGAATACTCAGACACTGTGGGAAACAATTGCTGAAGAATTACATGTGTCCAGGAACATCTTTGTGTATTTCATGATCATTTTCTTTAGTATCTGTATCCCCGCCTCCTCTCACTTGGTAAGCTGAGTGAGCATGGAAGGGGGACCATACTGCCTTGGTGCTTGGCACAGTGAAAAAGTTAATGTGCGTGTTTTGGATTTTGTACTTCATTTTTGAAATTCCATTTGTATATCAGCCCAACTAATTTTTGGTAGTCAACCTAAAGACGTTTAACATTTTTCATTTCATTGGAAATAAGAGAGTTGTGAATAAAGAAAGTGGAATTGTGTAAATTTGTTTGCTATCTTTTTAAAATTTGTTTCCTGTAGATGTTAGATTATGCTGTGTGGGCTGTCAAATGCTAATCCTTTCAATCTTTTCCTGAGCTATAGATCATGATTATATTATTTATTCATTGTTTATATCATTTATTTACTCAACTGTTTACTGAATGCCTATTTTTCTCAATAACAAATAGTAAATATTGAGTACTCTTATCTATACTGTAAAAAACTTAAATTCACAGAGTCCTTGATAATAATGATGCTTTAAATTGGTAGAAACATTGTACATTTCAAGGTACTGTCTGTGGAGTTTTCAATCAATTTTATGGGGATTTTGATCTTTAAGAATCAATATTCTATGAATGTTGATCCCTATCATTTTTCTTCCTTTTTCTTTATGTTCTTATTTTTCTGCTACTTTTAAGTGTAAAAGTAATACTTATAACCAAATCCTGAAAAAATGCATTAAAGGATAGCTAATGTATTTCTTATTGAAGTTGGGGCATTTTTTGGGGTCTATTTAATGATTACTGTTTTTCTTTGTTAGCAAATTGACTGTTAATGCTTTTTGTCAATTTTTTAAATTAAAATTATTTGAGTTTTATATTAAATTCATTAAGTTTGTATTTATAGTTAACATTATTCTTTTCTGATTATCTTTTGTCTTTAACTTTGTGATACCTTTACTATGGAGAAGCTTAAAATATTTCAGACAAATCCATCAATTTTTTCTTTTTTAGCTGTTGAGTTTAGCATTATACTTAATAAGCCAATTACAAACACTAAGATAAAAATATACTCTTATTATTTACACCAATTTATACTTTACTCTTAATATTAAATTTTTTTTATCCAGGGAAAGAGATTTATTTGTTTATATTTTTAAAATATATTTTATTGATTATGCTATTACAATTGTCCCATTTTTTTTCTCCTTTGCACCCGTCTGCTTGGTACTCCCCTTCTCTCCAGCAATCCCTTCCTTAGTTCATGTCCATGAGTTGTACATGTAAGTTCTTTGGCTTCTCCATTTCCTATACTGTATTTAATACCCTCCTGTCTATTTTGTACCTACCAATTATGCTTCTTATTCCCTGTACCTTTTCCCCCATTCTCCTCCTTCCCCCTCCCAGCTGATAGCTCTCCAAGTGATCTCCATATCTATGATTCTGTTCCTGTTCTGGCTGTCTGCTTAGGTTTTTTTTT
>CM052541.1:6536880-6706950 GCA_028533065.1 Trachops cirrhosus | reverse complement strand
TAGTAGACACACAAATTTATACTGTGCAAAGAAAACGTCATGTAGAAGTATCAATTATTCTGTAAACTAGATGCAATTGAGGAATTATTTCATGGACATATTTAACACTCAGACAAAGTGGAATTTGTCTTTGTCCTTGGAATTGTGAGTGGGTAAGCAATAACATTTTTCTGTCTAGGTTTTAATTTCATGTATTAGTCCCTGCAATATCTTTCCCATCATGAAGGGACTGTTCTGTGTAAGAATAAATACCAGGCTGGGAAGGTGGCAGGCGCTTAATAACGTCCTGTTTTTGCTGATTAAAACTATGTTGGGAATCATCCTGCAAATCTGTCATGGTGTTTTCTTGGTCTTGGCAGATTTCTTTCAACCCCCAAGGGAACCGTCTTCTAACGGGCAGCTCGGACAAAACAGCAAGAATCTGGGATGCTCAGACTGGCCAATGCCTCCAGGTGCTCGAGGGGCACACTGATGAGATCTTCTCATGTGCTTTCAACTATAAAGGCAACATAATCATTACAGGTGGGGAGAAATAAACACCATAGACTTGGCTTCCACTTTCAAGTGGCGCTTAGGGATCCTAAGCTGAATACAGAAAGAGTTCACCTCCATCCCTACCTTTCTTCCAGGGACCTGGATCATGTACATCTAGGGGTGTTCTATGTCCATTATTTAATTTTAGCTGCATCACAGAACCACAGGAGTGAGCCCTGTCACTGGCTGTACGACTTTGTGATTTTAAATTTTAGTTGCTCTACACAAAGTAAGAGTTCGGTAGCCTGCCTTGCTGGTTACTACATTTCCCCAGGGACTGTCCATCGGATGGTTAATATTTAGTTGATGTCAGTTAGGTGTTAGTAGCTGAAGCAAGTCAGGACCCTGGGTTCTTCACAGTTGGATTTTAGCTCATTGGAGATTTATTCTTTGAGTTAATTTGTTTTTTTCCTTGCTACTTTCCAAGCATAAGTTATTGTCCCCTGCTTACATACAAATCTTTGGAGAAGAAAACACATATTGAGCATTTTTTAACCATTCACAATTTATTGTGAGTTAATCATATTAACATTTTATAAGAAGTGAGTTGAGAATAGATTAATTTAGATTGCAGAAAGGAGAGAAAAATGACACGAAGAAGGTATAATGTGAGTGCGGTGCCCCTGGAGGAGACTTGGCAGGGGTGGGTGTTACAACAGTGTGGGGCCGGGACACCCTAAGAAGTCACCAAGACCCAGTATGCCTAACTCAGTGACTCCCAATGTGCTGAATACATTTAAAAATTGCCTAACTATCTAGTAAGTTCAATGTCCCATATGCACGTTTGGCTTTGTGTATTGGCTGCTTCATAGTCATACAACTTCAGAAGTGCTGTAAATCATCTCCCCTTTTGCCTTAAAATACCTCCCCCTTTCTTCTCAATTCTGAATAAATTATAAAATTACAGATTACTTTCTTTGGGTTTTTAATTTTCAAGGGTTACTGAAATGTAGCTACTCCTAAGAGAGTACCATTAGAAGCCATATATTTTATTGTGAACAGTGTGTCAAATCCGTTCCCAGGAACAGGAAAGAGTGGGGGCTGTGATTAAAGGCACAGGATGCTCTGCAGAGGACTGTGCCAAGTAGGGAAGAAGGAAGCCTGGCTGGGTTGGCAGAGGACCAGCCTTTCCCAGTCCACGTGCTTCTGTGAGGCAGCTCTGCAATACCCCACCCCTCAGCCACTTTTCATGAAGTCCTTGAAGAGCTTAGGGGACGAACCTCCTTTTTCTGTGCCTCATTTTAGTGCTGGAACTTTGGTTCCTGAGCTCTTTGAAAGGCATTTTTATTTATTCACTGTATCCCAAGGCACCAAGGTGCTAAGTACTGGTCCACTGGGCAACAGGGCTTATCAGAAAGGGGGTGATATGCTTGTCTTACCAACAGCAGATACATCTCTTTATTTGAATTGATCTGCTCTCTTTTTTTGGTCAACCCCAGTGTCCACCGTGCATGTTTTAGAGGACTGCCTAAGGTGAGGTGCAGAATCACAAACTGAAAGGGAATTGGCCAGCATGGTCGTTACATTCTTAAACTGTAAGGTGCTTTTGGTGGAATGTGCAGTTTTCACAGGCTTTCCTAATCCACGTAGCCCTCACTTCTTATGTTGATGATATGTACCTGGCCTCTGGAGAAAACCACACTGGGACTGTCATTTCCATGGGGGGAATGTGAGAGGTGACCCTTGGCAGAGGGGTGGGGTTGCTTTGGAAGAGAGTGTGTCATAGTAGTGGGGAGAGTAGGAAGGATGCAAGTTTTACATTATAACTGATGGTGTGAAACATCTATTGACATTTGGATATGCTCTAAAGTGAAATGCGTTCTCTTCTCATGCACGAACACCAGAACCTGGAGATGTTCACGTTCGCTGTATTTCTACTCAGTGGTGATGCTTTAGGGGAGGGCAGAGGGAATAGCAGAGAAGGATGGCTGATGTGGTTGCAATCCCAGGTCCTCTGCAATTTTAACCTAATATGGATCTTGCTGGTGTGAGTAGGATGTGAACTTGTACATTTTAGGACTGACAGAATCGTGAGAGGGAGGGAGAGAGAGAGTGCGAGAAAGATGGAGAGAGAGGGAGAAAGGAAGGAAAGGAAGGGAGGAAAGGAAGGGAAGAAGGAAGGAAGGAAGGAAGGAAGGAAGGAAGGAAAGAGAGAGAGAGAGAGAGAGAGAGAGAGAGAGAGAGAGAGAGAGAGAGAGAGAGAGAGAGAGAGAAAGAAAGAAAGAAAGAAAGAAAGAAAGAAAGAAAGAAAGAAAGAAAGGAAAGAAAGAAAGAGAAAGAAAAAGGGAAAAAGATTCCCACTCCCCAGACACCTGATCTGAGTGTCTCAGGGGCTTGGTAGGTAGGTGGGCACATTTAGCACATTGAAAATCAACAGTGACCCAGAAAATGTCAACTTGTGTAATGAGAGAGTGAAATTAATAAAAAAGAAAAAATAACTTCGTGAAATTTGTCTTCGTAGGCAGCAAGGATAACACGTGCAGGATATGGCGTTGACTGAAGAGAGCCCGCGGACGCCCACACTTGCTCGCCGTGGGAACTGGAGCCGGAGCTTCCCGGACGGCACACACGCTGTGTTGATATTTCACGTGTTCTCTTTCTCCGTGAGTCAGCTGTTTGTACACTGTCCTTAGCTTCACAGACATGACTATTAAAACTGAAGAAGTTGTATCATTTCTTGGTATCATTTGCTAGGGATGACAGGAAACAGCCTGCTGTTTGGAAAATGTCACTAGTGATTTCAATTTTGTTTCATTTTTTAATAGCATCATGACACTAATAACTGAAACCAGAGTACTTTAACAAGGTGTCTCCGAGATTCTGCTTTGAAGGTTGTTATTTAGATTTCTGTTGAATAAAGATTTTGGAGAAATTCTGTGTGAATTGTACGTATTTATAATGCATTTTTAGGGGGATAGTTATGTTAAATATGTGATTAGAAGTTTTATTATTTAGTTAGTTATTTTACTTTTTTTCAGCTATGAATGAGAAAGGAAACTGGAGTGGAAGGTTAATCTTTCTTCTTTCACATTCAAGAATATATTTCCTCCACCCCACCCCCAAAAGTTGAGGACTTACACTATAAAATTAAGGCAGCACATAGAGAAAATAAAGTAAGTCTCTCTTAATAACAAATATATTCTGGATTCATAGTAGGCTGAAAAAAGTGTAGACAGGTTTATTCATAAGGGAAAGTTAACAGAATAGACCTTCAGACTACTGAATTATGATATCTAGATGGGAAACAATTGCCATACAAGGGGAAATAATCAAACACCAATGTGACTGCAGCCGAAACACTAAAAATGTTTTATAAAAGGCTGTATTATGTAAAAGTGCCACATATTACAAGTTAATGTTTATATACATGTTACAAATTAAGTTGAAGGAAAAAACACAAGATAAAACCAGTGATGCCTGAATCCTGAGCAAGAGAATCTTACAGAATTATTTTCTAATACTAAAAATAGTAGTCACTGTGGTTTATCATGCACCAAACATTGGCCAACCGTATAGTAGATAATCTCATTTGATCCCCCCAGCAACTGTTCCAAAGCAGGTTTTCGTCCTGATTTTAAAGTGAGGAAGGTGAGTCACAGCAAAGATAAATAGGGCATCCAGATATTAGGAGGCTGAACTCCAAAACACTGTGTTCTTAAGTGAATGAGGTTTAATTATGGCAGGAGATATCAGATCTATCAGTAGGAAGGTTTGGGGTAAGAATCACCTTTCAGATCATCTGTGTATGTCTAACTCTCAAGAAGAAGAAAAATAAAACAAAAGCAAAGTGAACAAAATTTCTGGGTGGCTGCTGGAAGGAAGAAGTTCAGAGATGGGGAAGACAAGGAGAGCTTGGGTTTGAAGACACTAGACCAAAGTTTAGCTCCTTCTTTTAAAGCTCTAAAGAAGCAGCAGATATGGACTCTTCCTCTCTAACTCTTTGATGACTTTGGGGAAAGTAGTGATACCATTTGGATTCAAATGGTCAGCTAATTATGATTATGGAGATCATCCTATATCTTCAGACCAATTCAGGTATAGGAAGCCCCAGCCAGAAAAAGACTTGTTCCTCTGATTTTCATGTATTGAAGAATTTCTAAATACAATATTTATGAAGGTTTCCAGGTATTACAACCTACTTAAAAATAAGTGTTTAAATACCTAAAAGCACAAGAAAAGCTATGACGCAGTGTTTTGTGTTGGTTCTCAGCCTATGGATAATAATGCTATTGGCTAGGAGGCACTCACCTGGGCCTGTTACTGCTGTGGCTGCCCCCGGAGGCATGTCCCCACCTGGAGCCAGTCATGGCTGGACTGGCCCTTGTGGTTCTTATTACAATTGCAAGATGCACCTCAGCAACCACCACCAGGGAGAGAAAGAGAGGGTGTGCAGACTTGGGCGTCTGCCTTTGTTACGGGCAAGGGTGGGGTGCCTGGGGTTTCCTGGGAAGTAGTGCGCAGGCTGGGAAATGTGGTGTTACTCAGGCAGTCAGTTCTCCAGGTTGCCCCAGAGGGAAACTTCATGGATGGGTGAGGCCTGGCTTCCTACTCAGTTGTCTAGCTATTAGCTGGGTCACATAGCTGGCAATGTTTATTTGAGATGGATGTCTTCGAAACGGATGCCTCAGCAATCCAAAGCTTAATGTCATGCACTTACACTGCAATAAAAAAGCTTATTGTCAGGCACTTACACTACATATGCCTATTTTATTTCCACCTGAAGTATTGTGGGGTTTAATGATGTGTGTGGGCTCTGGAGTCAGATTGCCTGGATGTACGCGTCGTACATTCTGTTTTCAAACTCTTCACTGTTGGCAAGTTACCTTTGCAATCTGTCTCAGTTTTCTCATCTGGAGAGTGGCAATAATAATAGTTCTTGTTTTGAGAGTTCTTTCTGGCACATCACAAGCATGGTGGTAAATGTTTGCTATTATGCTTATGCTCAATAATTAGCAGTCATCTTTGAAAAACTGTGTGTCATATATAGGTAAAAACTTCAGGAAGGAGCACAGTGTTGTTTACTCATAAATCACAGTTGAAATATAACTCCATTTATTGTAGTTATCTTGGGAAGAATTGTAAGTTGAATTTTTATCAATTAAATTAATATTCAAGAGCCCTGGAAAAATCTTCTTTTAAAGGTTCTCTGTTGAACAGAGGAGCTGAGATGTAAGATCATCACTATAGGAGATTATGATCTAAGCCATCTCCATATATTTCAATTTCATGTAGTATTTATGAAAGTAGATCAATTGTCATAAAAATAAGATATCTTTTTTAACAACTCATCTAAAACTATAGTAGCTTGTGATTATGCTTAATTTAAAGACAAAATAAGTACATCCTGAGCTAAACAATGTTTTTATACTTGTAAATCTTATATTACATTTTAAAACATATCAGTAATCATCTCATTGAAATTACAAGTAAATTTATTCTCTTATGTTTTTTTCCACTGCTGCTGTTACTCTAAAAATAATTTATCTTTTTGGATCTCCAAAGGGATGAAATTTGAAGTTAAAAAAAGCAATTAATATATTTAAAGACAGTTCTCAAACACAAGGAAATACAAACTGAGTCAAAATACCTACAATCATTTTAGCTATCTTACCAAGATTATCTTGTTTTTATTTCACTCAACTCTTAAATTTTATCTTGGTTAGGGTGTTTTGGGTGGCAAGTGACAAAGGACGATTAGAATGAGGTCAGTCCCAAAGTCGTCTGTCCGGAGGCAGGATGAATCAAGCACCTGGAGCTTGGGCACTTTCTGCCATCCTTGCCGGCATCTGTCCTGTGTCTCCTTCCCATCTGCAAGGTGATGGGCACAGTTTTCTTGTTTAAGTAGCTTGACTTCTCTTCTAATCTCATCAAGTCCAGGAGAGAACATCTTACTACCCGTCCTATTACCATCTGCCCTATCAGTGTAGCAGTTCTAGTCCTGCTTACAGTGGAATCATCTATCACTTTTCTGCCTTTATTTCCTCTATCTACCCACTGAATTATAAACATTTTCCTTCATTAACAAACAAATTTTAGCTAGCCAATCTTATTGCCATTTAAATCTATAATTCCATTACTCCCCTTCCACACTAAAATCCCAATCTTCTAGTTAATTTCCTTGCTTTGTTTGCCCTATCAGATTATTGTTTTCTGAAATATAAAGAAAAATATCTCCAAATGTGTACATATTTTACAGTTTACAAGTCTTGTATAAATTAGTTTATTTATTAAAAGAAATAAAATAGGAATTATTAGAGCCCTAATTTAGAGGCGATAAAACGTGCTTGGGAAAAGGAGGGTGGCTTGCCCTGGCTGTACCCGAAGGGTTGCCAGTTCAGTTCCATCACGACCCCGGGGCTACGGACTCAGTCCTCGGCTGAGGATTGCGTCGGGGTGTGCAGGAGGCAGCCACTCGGTGTTTTTCGTTCACATCAATGTTTCTTTCTCTCCGCCTTCCCATCTCTCTTGAAGGAGGATAAAATGAACCTTAAAAAAATGGAGAGTGGCTTGCTCGAGACCATTTGGCCAATAGGTGGCCAGACATGAACTCAGACCTAGAGAGGCTGTGTCCTATAAATAGCCCAATGAGGCTATAAAATCGTGAGGTGCTACGTATGAGTTTTCCCACGTGGCTGTGGACTGACCTGTACGGCTCTGTTTTCTTTTTGCCTGAATTTATTTTTCATCTCTTGATTAATAAGTGTTAAAAAAATAAACATTACAAAACATGGTGTTTTTTTTTCCCAGTTCATAAGAGTGTGAGTTTGGATCTTTATTTTGCATATAATTTTTTTTGTAATTGAGTCCCAGTTCCAAATGGCCTGATAACTCTAAATTCACTCTTATGCCAGCAATGATATTGTAACAAATTACAAATATTTCTTCTAAACATTACAGAAACTAAATGAAAAATTAAAAATAATATCTTTTGGAAATATAAAGGTGCAAATGGTTAGATTCTTTTTTTAAAAAAGATTTTATTTATTTTTTATTTTAGAGAGAGGGGAAGGGAAGAAGAAAGAGAGGGAGAGAAATATCAATGTGTGGTTGCCTCTCATGTGCCACCCACTGGAGACCCAACCCACAACCCAGGCTTGTGCCCTGACTGGGAATCAAACCAGCAACCCTTTGGTTCACAGGCCCGCACTCAATCCCCTGAGCTATACCAGCCAGGGCCAAATGCTTATATTCTTATTGTTCACACTTACACAGTAAAAAGGTAGATATAATAATTACCTAGGAGCTCCTTTTGGTAATAGAAAGGCTTGCATGAGATCAAAAAACAAAGCTGCTCATTCTCAACTGGAAATTTTTCTCCCCTGTAACAATAGCCACAGTAAGATAAAACTGGGCTCCACTCATTATTACTATGGAATTCATTTCACAAATGCAGGTGTTAGAACCACTCTTTCCAAGACAAACACTCTTGCTAAGACAGTGGAAAAAAAGACAAAGTCATATGTGTGTAAAACAGGGCTCCCCGTGTATTAAAATGTGTATTTGTTTAATTGCTTAGTAAAGTGGTCTAATCTTAACATCTTTATATAAAACAAAGAATCTGAAAAAAAAAGGCTCCAGAAAATGTAGGGCAAAAGAGACCACAAGAACAAGTCAAAATACTCATCATGTTAAGTAAATTGAGTTATTTTGTTTAATGAAATTGATGCTTTATTAGATTAATATAATTAATGAATTAACACTATATGGATTTTCACCTCTGATTTATATAACTGCATTTATTTTTTAAAATATATTTTATTGATTATTCTATTATGGTTGTCCCATTTCACCCCCTTTATTCTCCTCCACCCTGCACACCACCCCTCATCCTCATTCCCCCCTCAGTTCATGTCCACGGGTCGTACATACAAGTTCTTTGGCTTCTACATTTCCTATTCCATTCTTAACCTCCCCCTCTCTATTTTCTACCTACTGTTTATGCTACTTATTCCCTGTACCTTTTCCCCCATTCCATCCCTGTCCCCTTCCCTACTGATAACCCTCCATGGGATCTCCATTTCTATGATTCTGTTCCTGTTCTAGTTTGTTTGCTTAGTTCATTTTTTTTTTTAGGTTCAGTTGATAGTTGTAAGTTTGTTGTCATTTTACTGTTCATATTTTTGATCTTCTTTTTTCTTAGATAAGTCCCTTTAACATTTCATACAATAAGGGCTTGGTGATGATGAACTCCTTGAAGTTGACCTTATCTGGGAAGCACTTTATCTGCCCTTCCATTCTACATAATGACTGTGCTGGATAGAGTAATCTTGGATGTAGGTCCTTGCCTTTCATGACTTTGCATACTTCTTTCCAACCCCTTCTCGTCTGTAAGGTTTCTTTTGAGAAATCAGCTGACAGTCTTATGGGAACTCCTTTGTAGGTAACTGTCTCCTTTTCTC
Source organism: Trachops cirrhosus (assembly GCA_028533065.1). NCBI lineage: Eukaryota > Metazoa > Chordata > Mammalia > Chiroptera > Phyllostomidae > Trachops > Trachops cirrhosus. The sequence goes on along the minus strand of CM052541.1, from coordinate 6,698,017 downwards.
TTTCTGCTTCTAAGATTCTCTCCTTATTTTTAATCTTGAGTAATGTAATTATGATGTGCCTTGGTGTGTTCCTCCTTGGGTCCAAGCTCTTTGGGACTCTCTGAGCTTCCTGGACTTCCTGGAAGTCAATTTCCTTTGCCAGATTGGGGAAGTTCTCCTTCATTATTTTTTTCAAATAAGTTTTCAATTTCATGCTCTTCCTTTTCTCCTTCTGGCACTCCTATGATTAGGATGTTGGAACATTTAAAGTTGTCGTGGAGGTTCCTAAGTCTCTCCTCATTTTTTTGAATTCTTGTTTTTCATTCTGTTCTGGTTGAATGTTTCTTTCTTTCTTTCTTTCTTCTGGTCCAACCATTGGTTTGAGTCTTGGTTTCCTTCCCGTCATTGTTGGTTCCCTGTACATTTTCCTTGATTTCACTTTTCATAGCCTTTGCTTTTTCCTCTATTTTGCAACCATACTCAACCATTTAGGTGAGCATCCTGATTACCAGTGTTTTGAATTGTGCATCAGATAGGTTGGCTGTCTCTTCATTATTTAGTTGTATTTTTTCTGGAGCTTTGATCAGGTCTTTCATTTGGGCCATTTTTTTGGTGTCAGTATGCCTATTATGTAGTAAGGGGTAGGGCCTTCTTTGCCAGGGAGGGACAACCCACATTGCTGCATTGTGTTGCTGTATGTGGGGGAGGGGTTTAAGAGGAAACAATTCCACTTGCTTGGCTCTTGGCCAGCTTTAAGTCTCTTCCATTACTACCCACAAGAAAATTGGGCCCTTCTGGTGCTGATTCCCAGGTGGGTGGGTTTGTGTATATTCTAGAACCCTGTGGGTCTCTCTAATGAACTTTCCTGTGAGGCTGGGAGTTTCTTTCACCCCTGCAACCCCCACAGGTTTTTTCAGTCAGAGGTTTGAGGCTTTATTTCCCTGCACTGGAAACTGCGGTGGCATGGTCTGTCCTGCTCCCCAGTTGTTCCTCCCCGTTTATATGCACACAAATGTGGGACCGCCTGCTCTGCCAGCCACCACCTCACAGTCTTCACCAGCCGCTGTCTTGCCTGCCCTTGTCCTCCATCCGCCGCCTTGCCATGAGCCCTCTCTGCCTGGCTACCCATCTCTGCCCCTCCTACAGGTCTGGATGAATGTTTCTTCTTTAACTCCTTGGTTGTTGGACTTCCATACAGTTCAGTTTTCTGGCAGTTCTGGTTGTTTTTTGTTTTTATATTTGTTGTTGTTCTTCTTTTGGTTGTTTGAGGAAGCACAGTGTATCTACTTATGCCTCCATGTTGGTGGAAAGTGACATTTAACTGCATTTCTGACTCTGGATATTTCTCTAATGGTCAGTATTTATTACAAAGGATTACATTTTCAAATGTAATTTGTTAATTTTGAGGTAGGTGATCAGTTTTCTTGGTTTTCACAGCATGATACTTGATGTTTATCTTTCAGAAGCATATTATTTAGAGAAAAACCAAACAGTGACTTCATTAGGAAAAAGACAGAAGCCATAAAGATATTGGTATTAACTCACTGGGTATATCTGAGGTTGGATTACAAACTTTCAACAATTACCTATTTTTTCTGAGACACTATTGGAGCTGTGTTTATAAGTAACTTAAGTTTTTAGTGGCAAAGCAGACTATGGAAGTTTGGGGATTTCTTTTCTTTTTCTTTTTTCAGAATTAAGAGTATATTTTTGAGAATACCAGTTAGCTTCTGATGTTTAGTATGATAACTAATGTAATTGACATCTTGGACATAAGAAATAAAACCTGAATGATGAAATTATTGAATCCTGATAGGAAAAACACTCTCTCATTATGGCATAAAATATGGCCCAGAAAGGGAGGTTCGAAGTTGGTATTTATGCTTTTAAAATTACAAGACCCAGAAGTTCTCAAAAAGTTTTTTCTTAAAAATTCATGGTTTGATGCTTCCCACCACTGCTTGGGTTATACAAGAGGAGACTGTTTAGGGATGCCACTATGAGCACCACCCTCATCTTTTAGGTAAACCCAGTGGAGACCCGCAAGCCTCTGAGATCAATGATAATATGTGGAAGATTTCATCTTTGAGTTGTTATAACTTGGAGTCTTTTGCTAAATCTTTTTACTACTCTCTCACATCTTCTTTTCTCTGAAAAGCCCTGGTTTTTATAAGAAATGTCAGATGGATACTGACTTAAAATATGGAGAAGAGTTGATAAAATTGAGTACGTGTTTGTATGAATGTGTGGTAGGGGTCCTTTCTGAATTACACACACCAAAGCAAAGCCATCATTTTCTCTCTAAATTGTTTTTTTGAGTTTGGCATTTTAGGTTTATTATCTAGAACTTAATGAGTTCATGACAATTTGTGAGCACACAAGAGATGGGAATCCTGAATAGTTACATAGAAATTGTAAATGCAATGAAGGCAAGGATTGATACTTATTTTACTTTTTGAAACATGTTGGATGCATCTCTTTGAACAAAGTTGCCTTTGCTACTACTTTCTGCTTTGGGGTCTTAGGTAACTACCACAACAGATCAGATATCTGTGTTTTTTTCTGAGCAATGAAGAGCAGACTTTTTATTGCTCCTAGTAATGAAAACTAGAATATACTGCATGCCCAGGCTAGAGAGCACATGAACACCTGGGGTAAGTCTTAATGAGAGAGAGAGAGAGCAAGCAAGCAAGGGAGAGCGAGCACACGTGAGCTTTTTTTGTTTCCTGGGATTATAACTAGTAGCTTTTTCAAAATAAACCAATCAGCTTCCCAGACTTTTGTGGGCTTTCGATAGGTCTGGCTCCCAACTAATCCCTCCTACACTGACAGGCCTCTTTTGGTTAAGCACCTCCCTGTGCATTCCCCAACAATCTGGTAGAGGAGGGGGAAAGAGGGGAGTGTTAATCCCCTTGATGGAGCAAGCTGTAATCCCCTGGGGTGTAAAGCTACAGCTTCTTGGTTTAGGCGAGCAGGCTTATGCCCCCCAGTTTATTAAACTCAATGTCTAATTTCCTTTCCTCTCTTTCTTATTAATGATTAGCTAACTACTTACAGTAACATTGCTCTTCACCCCCACCCCAAACACCTTGTGCTTTGCAGTCTTACAAGTGTAAATGGATGAAGGTCTCATCTTCTGTAGCTGCTTCTTGCTGTCAAAGGCACCTAGTCCTGCCTATCCCAAAGCCCAGAGGGTCTTCCTATCTACCAAAAGTGAAAAAACAAAAAGCAAATAAACTTGCACGTCTTTATGCTTTTATTTGTCCTCTTATCTCAGCAGGTGGCAGTGTTTATCTTTTGGCAACATCAGCGTTGCTTCTTCTTACAGCTACAAATGAAGGGTATAAAGAGTCAACTATTTTATATCCTTCACAGATCAGGGTTTTGTGAGGATATATAACAATGATCAGCGGTATAGCTTGAAGCTTAGGACCAGCTTGACGTATTTGGGGCAAATGACATATCTCATTAACTTTGATGCACTGTAGAGACATTGTTTCCATCTATTTATGAGGGCACAAACCAGTGAGGATGAAAATAGTTCTGTTTTTCTATATAGATGCCTCTGTGGGAATCAAGTTATAATTATTTATTTTATAATGATTCGGTACATCTGGAATTTAACATTCAATTATGTCTTTCAAAATTAATACTTGATTAGAGTGTGACATGGATTCCTTTTCATGTTTTAATAAAGTTTATTATAATTTCAGTGGGTTGAGAAGAATTGTGAGTACTGTGACTTGTGTTATTTTAACATAACTGTAAATTGAAAGGATCAAACTGATGTGTTAGGTTGTTAAAGACTAAGGTGAGTCTGAAACCAAATTTCTAAAGACGACTTATTTATGAATGTGTCCAGGGAAACCATCCACTGTCACTTTCGTTGCAGCAGGTGTTCAAGGTGTTAAAGACAGGTCAGTTTCACAGAGGAAAAAGATGTAATATTGAGATAGCCCCTGATTGCCAAGCGTTCTATCAAGGGGGAAATGGAGCAGCTCTCTAACTGGTCTTCATGCACCTTGGGCAGCCCTTGGCTGGTGGCAAGGGAGCAACAAGCAGATCGAGCCATTTAAAAAAAAAGGATTGTTCAGTGTTGTAGGTGGAGGGTTTTCTGTTGTAGCCACTTCCTGGGACAACTGTTTGGGGGTTCATTGGGTGCTTCGTTGCCATTAAGGTGTCATAATGATCTTCATTTGGCCTGCCATGGCAGCCACTCATGAGTGACAGAAATTTGGCTACTAAAAACATAGACTCAGGTCTCAGAACATGTGTGTTAATGTGCTGCTCAACCCCTTCTTGGTTGTGGGACCTTGAGAATTCAAACACTCCTTGACTCAGTTTTCTCATCTATAAATTGGACTAATAATAATACAGTGAGGTTTGAGAAATTCATACAGAGCCTAATACATCATAAACAATGAACAGGTAGCTAATATTACTTGTGGACACTGCTTTAATGGGTTGGAGTCAAATAATTTAAGAGAAAAACTTTGTACATCCAATGTAAATTTTCTCATTAATTACTATGGCTTGAGGTATCCCTGCAATAGACATCAAAACCTTCCAATCTACCTTCTCCTGGGAAACTGAAAGAGAGTAAAATAAACTCAGTCAACATTTTCAGTACTTATCTCTCATAAATTCTTAGGGATTCAAGCACAGGAATAAAATTTTGGTTCAGCTTAATAAACAAGTGGCCATGGCCCACTGTTTATTAATCTGCCCAGATTTCAGATCCCTCCCTTTTCAACCTCTGGACTTCTGAGGAAAGCCTGTCCAGCCTACGCAGCCATCAGAGTCACTGTTGATGACAAGGAAGATGCAAATATCGCTAAGTGAAACTTCAAAATTCTTCCTGAAACCCCCTTTTCAGTACTTGAGAAGATATTTACATTAGAAAAATTAGAGAAAATTTGTCAACTACTTTAAAAAATATCTTAAAGGTGGAAATATTCCTCAGGGTGTCCTGATGGGTCTGCTAAAATTTCAATGATTCCTACATATTGGAAGAGTTGACAAGTGTCTTCAACTTTGAATTTTAATTACAGTGTCAATCAAAGAAGCCGGTGCCCTTCTATAAAAATGATCACAGACACACCTCCCCTTGGCAGTTTCAGTGTGTCGACCCGTACTGTTTTTGGAGTGGGCATTTGCCAAATGTGTGATGATCCCCTTGGGATCTTCTGAGATGCGGTTTCCGGTTCACTATCTTTCTTCATTTCCACACTCTATTTGTAGAGACATCTCAGACACATCCTCTAGCCTTTCATTACGGAGAGGGTAATTCAAAGGGGAATACCTGAAATCTGGCTCCATTTAGATGTGGTTTTCCCCTATTTTCCCAGAGGAGTGCATATTCCTGAAGTGGAGGATGATGCTGGGCATTTCCCCCCAGGCAAGAAGCAAGTTGCCTTCTAGGTGTGCCTGAGGCAAAAGGACATGTACATTTTTTTTTCTTGACCAGAAAATCTCCAACAGGTACTAGAGTAGCTGTTACAGTTATTAACTATTGGGTTATTACCATGAGCAAATCATTAGGTTGCTTCATATGAAATTGCTAAATCTGACAAATTTGGGTCCCCAAAAACTAATTTTATCTGGCTCAACCCAATATATTGCTGTATACGTGCAGAGTGAGATATTTTTTTTTTTGTCCAAGCTTGTCCTCAAACAGATCTTGAAGGTGGCCCGCTCCCCACCACTGCAGACTGGTGCTTTCTTCCCTCAGGGGGCAGATGGCAGGATTCAAACATGGGCTGGTGATCCTGGGGTCACGTCCTGATTCTGGGAGAGAAAACCCACTTACCATGGTGTGTGACAGAGAGCTCGGACTTTGGAGTAAGACAGTGCTCAGCTCGTTGTCCTGTTGTTATGAACAAGTCAGTTCACTTTTCCGAGTTTGTTTCCTTACCTTTAGAATGGAGATACAATAATAGGATGAAATGAGGTAATACACAAAAGAACAACTAGCTCGCAAGGTCTGTGGTATGGTTGGCAGCACCTAACAATGTTCTTGACCTGCCATTTCTCCATCGAGGATGCACCATTTCAAGGCTGGAATCAGGGCTGTCTTGTGTGATGAAGAGACGATCTCGCATGACCTGCCCTTCTGGACGCGACAAGGGCAGTTGCTCTGTCTTTTTGGTGGCGGTGTGCCCACACTGCAGCCCTGAGCCAGCCTTTCTCAGATGTGCTTCTCAGCCACGCACGCAGGTTTTACTGGTTCCCTTGGGAAAAGCAAGTGGCCTGGGTTTAGGACAGCATCAGCTGCTTTCCTAAGTATTTGGGCTAATGCTCAACTCTAATTAAGTCTTAATGAAATTTTCTTCAGCATTGGCTATATGTAAGCACTTTGTTTCAGACCATCTTTTAAATATGTATAAGGTATTTTTAGATTTGGTTTGAAGGAGAGGGATAAAAATAGAACAATATGAATATACATGTATCTAAAGCAAGTCTCTTTAGAGAGAAGTCAGTTGCTGAAAAAATATACATTATATGTTATAGATAAATTATTAGTAAATGAATCATGTTAGCAGGCTTCACCTTCTATTTTGAACAGTTTACTGAGGTAAGAATGTCATATCATATCAGATGTTCATATAATCCACTGCCTAAAGAAGTTTAAGTTTCCCATTTTCATATTTCAAGGCTTCAGTGAGGTGACCCTAACCTGCATTTCTGGTCTAATCTTTCCTCCTCCCCTATATCCCATATGTTATGGGCTGAATTGTGCCCTCCCAAAATTTATATGGTGAGAAGTCTTAATCCACTTCAGGATGTGAACGGAATGTAATTGCATTTGGAGTTGAGGTCTTTAAAGAAGTGATTAAGATCTTTAGACTGGTTCCTAATCCAATCTGACTGACGTCCAAAGAGGAAATTTGGACACACAAAGAGACACCAGGGAGGTATGTGCACACAGAGAAAAAAAAACATGTGAGGACACAACAAGAAGTTAGCCATCTGCCAGCCAAGGAGAAGCCTCAGAAGAAACCAAATGGGTCAATAGTTTGATCTTGGACTTCTAGCCTCCAGAATGGTGAGAAATACATTTCTGTAGCTTAAACCACTCCGTGTGGTTTTGGCATGGCAGCCCCAACAGACTGGTACAGCACGCCAGACCACTCACCAGCTCTCAGGTATGGGCCAGGCTCTCCTTTTTCTGTGACTGTGCTTTTACCTACTGTCTCAGTCCATTGGGCCACTGTACCTGAATGCTATACACTGTGTGGCTTATAAACAACAGAACTTTATTTCTCACATTTCTAGGGGCTGGGAAGTCGAAGACCAAAGTGCCAGCAGATTCGGTATCCCGTGAAAGCCAAATTACAGATTCATAGACAATCATTTTCTTGCTGTGTCTTCATACAGTGGAAGGAAGGGGTAAGGGAGCTCTTTGGGGTCCCTTTTATAAGGGCACCGATTTCACTCATGGGAGCTCCATCCTCATGACATAATCACCTCCCACTGGCCCCCACTTCCTAATACCATCATCTTGTGCATTAGTTTTCAAGATATGAATTTCAAAGGGACACAAACACTTAGTCTATTGCACCTCCACACCCCAAGATTCCTTTTCCCGTATCTCTAGCTGGGCATACCCCCCGCCCCCACCGCCAGTGGTTTACAATTTACCACAGACTTTTATTCTTGAACTCTTCTTTGTCTCTTCTACCCACACTCACCCTTTCAAAATAGAAAAAAATTCATTCATTAATGCCTTTTATAATTTTTAATCATGTTCTTTTTGAAAATAATAATAAATTAGGGTTTACAGGACTTGAACTGGCGATGGAAAAGACCGTGGGGTCTTTGGATGTAATTTGGCTTATTTTTAGAATGAAAAAGATTCATGCCTAATTTTGGACTAAAGAAATAAATGGTTCTTATGGAGAAAGAAAGGTTGAAGAATGAGAATAAAATTGGTCTTTGCTGGAACCAGGTGTTCAAGGTGTTCAAGGAGACAGAAGAGTTTGTTACAGAGGAGACAAAATTAAAAGGTTTCTATTGAAAGGAGAAGCAGCTCAAAATCTGGGACTGGGGGGGAAGATGTAGAGAGAATGGTCTTGCTAATGTTGGGGTTCATTATTTCTAAAATCATTAAGAGCAGAGGCCTGGAGCCAGCATTGAATCCCTCCACACATTATGCTGGATCAGTGACCAGCATGGATTTTAAATTCTGTCTAATCTTCTTAGTTTTTCCATGTTTATAATGGGTAAAATCATCACTGTCATCAAAGGATTAAATGGATAACACATGTAAAGTACTTAGCACAGAATTTAATAGTGGTAATAATAATTCTTATTACTATTGTCAATGTCCTCCAGCCAAAGACCACCAGGAATATGCCTGTCACTGAAAAAATTGAGTTAATTGCTCTTTGGGGTGAAATGCATTCCTGTGGAGAATCATGGGGCATCTCAGAAATAGAATGTTAGAAATAATTTACTGTGGGATTTGGGCTTGTGTTAGATTCTCAGGGGGGAGAGTTTCGAGACTTCGTGCCTTTCTCTGGATTGGGTGACGTTGGGAAGTCGGGGTAATTCTTTGACTGGGTAGCTTCCCAAAGTGTATGCATGGGGAATGCAGACTAGAGTGAGGCTGCAGCTGTAATTCATAAAAGAGTAGCCACTACTCATATCAGCCAGGAGAGGAGGACATGTGGTCATTTCTGTGCTTTGGACAATGCTCATAATTTGCGGTCAGACGTGATATTGGGTGGGTCTTGCTATTGTCTTGATCCATCACAGGTGGAGAGTGGTCTTGTCTGGTGTTGGTGTTCTGTGAGGTTGTTTATGAGAACGTCAAGGCCTGGCCTGAGTGCCATGGCAGTAGCAACACGAAGGCCTGGCTGATCAATGCCTGATGACCTTGGGTCCTGTGAAGCCATCTGCCAAGAATGAAGTGTTTAGGGACTGAGAGGGCTGTTGACAGTTTCTTGGGTGTGGTCACTGAAGAGTGATGGGCAGACCCGAAGATTCAGCCAAGGTTGGAGACCACATTCGTGCTGTGGCCACATGCGCTGTGGTTGTGTGATTCCCTCCCATGGTAATGGCCACACAGCACAGGTAAAATGTAGACATAGTCTAGCGCTGGTTCTGGCCTGGGGTTTCCAGACAGACCAGGAAAAAAGGGTAGTAATTCAAAGTTGAGAGTGCCCATGAGAACAGTTCTGTTGCCTCTTCCAAGATGCGATGCAGGTGAGTTCATGAGTACACCTGCCTCTGTCTGCCATGACCCTCACATTTCCCTCTTCTGATAGCTGGCCTTCTCTCGCATTCCATTTTTAGAATCTGCTCCACTCAGGTGAAGATGATACCTTTTGAATTACCTCTGTGTTGCAGTGTGGGCTACGGAGCAGCTTTGCTGTCATCCCAAGGTTTCAGACACTTTGATGATGGAGTATTTTATTTTTGCCTCCTCTTCCCAGGGCTCTGGCACAAGTTCATGGAAGAGAGATGAGGTCAGAGAAAAATTTGGTGTGCCCATATTCAGTTTTTTTTTTTTACAAGACTATCTTCACTACCAGGGACTGATTTTCTTTGGAATAAACCCCACAGCCCTTAGAAGGCTGCCTCTCTGGACCTCAGAAGAGAATCACTGCCTCTCAAGCTGGTTCCACCAGGAGGAGACAGGTCTTCTCTTTTCACTCTGAGCTTCTCCAGAATGTTGCATGCTAGACTGCTCTAAATAGCTGGTGACCGAGTGATTGCTTGATTCAATGAGTGAAAAATGCAAATACAGTCCATTGCTTTAGTGTTGATTTTCAAACAATTAGCTGTTCTTTAGAAGTTCCTTATAGAACGTGGCAGTGAGTGGCTGAGGACATGTAACCCTGTTCTCATCTGACTTTAGTAAGAGGAGCCTCATAAAAAACATTTTTTCCTTCCTGATTTTAGCCTACAAGGAAAACGCACTTATAGAAAGTTTTTTTTTTTCGAATATGAGAGAGAGAGAGAGAGAGAGAGAGAGCAAAGCAGCCCCTCTGTGCCCTCTAGGACACCACTGGCTGAAAGAATAATTTGCATTTATCATACAAAATCTGGTCATGATTGATTTCCAAACTCATTTTCCTTCATAAGCTTACATGATTCTTTGTCCGGTCTAGCTTAAATAATATGTCTGAGTGTGCCATTTGCAGTCTTTATATTTTTCCTTTCCCAGTCTTTACCCTTCAACCTCAGTTCATTATAAATTCCTCTGGGTCTCTATGGCTGGATGTGCTTGCTTCTTATGCTGAATTCTGTAACATTTACTGTGCCTCATGGCTCACTGGTTGCATGGTTTACTTCCCTAACCTGATTGTTCCTTCCTTCCTTCCTTCATTCATCCACCGGTTCATTTGATAAGTGTTTATTGGTGCCGGTTATGGGCCAGCATGATGCTAAGTAGTGTGATTCACAATGAATTACATAGACACCTCTGACCTCAGAGTGTACAAGTTAATGGAGGTTGGGGAGTATATTAGTCAAGGTTAAACCAGTAACAGAAGATATACAGTAAGAGATTTATTGCAAGGAATTGGCTTACCTGACTGTGTGTGGAGGGGAGCATCTAGACAAGCCTGAAATCCTTAGGGCAGGTGATCAGGATGAGTCGGATGAAACTCTCAGGCAGTAACTGAAGGTGCTGTCCACAGGTAGAATAATTTCTCCTTCTGAGAAGCCTCAGGCTACTCTTAGGGTCTTTTAACTCATTGACTCAAGCCCATTCAGATTACTTAGGATAATATTTCTTACTTAAAGTCAACTGATTATGGACTTCAATCACCTCTACAAAATACCTTCATAGCAACCACTAGATACTGTTTATCGAACGACCCGGGACTGTGGCCTGGCCTAGCAGACACATGACACTGACTATCACAGAGAATATTAAACCAATCACTAAAAATATATTGCTGAGTTTCAGGAAGGAGAAAAACACTTATATTTTCTTTAACTGGAGGCTGAAACTTAATGTTTAATTTTAAGACTTAACTGAACAGACTTAAGTCATTCCAGGAAATTAATGCAACTTTCAAATTCACTGAGTGTCAAACGAGGCATCTCTGAAAAATGCGGTGCTCAGGCCGTACTGGTTTCATCTGGAACGACGAAACCAGTCTCTGTGGGTTTGGGCTCCGACACCACTGTTTTGACAGTGACCCCCCAGTGATTCTAATATGTAGCCAGACTTAAGAACAACTGCTGTACATCACTTTGAATTTTATAGTTGTCCAGTTTAGAAGATGCTTTGGTATTGAAATGATCTTTTCATCAACTTGGAAGTAAATGCCTATATAAATTAGAAATAAATAATTATTCTAGTTAAAAAATGAGTGTTGCTAAAGCCACTGAGATACCGGAAGTCACCGTAAGCCTATCAAGGGGAGGTGCCACATATTATTTAGTTATCAATCATGTTAGGTGAGGTTCTGCTGCAATTAAAAATTATCTCAATTCTCAGGAGGTTAATAAAATAGAAATTTATTCTCTTATGTGTATGATAACTCTGTAGGGTAGCTATTCCCTGTGGATAGCTCATTAGTAATATCTAGTTAATTAGGGCTTGTATTTCTTTATTAAGTCCAATATCAGCACATAGTAATGGTTTACTAGACATTTGGTGAATTCACACCACCTTTCCTTCACTTTTATATGTTATGTGTGATTGTGTGCATGTGTAGTAGATCTAATTCTCCTCTCCAGGCAGGTGCTTCTCAGCTCATTAGCTCTGCGGGTCTCCAGCTCCACAGATTTGTGACTCCTGGGAGTGGAAGAACACCCAGGGACACCCACATCTACAGCCATGGGACCCGTGTGTTCCCAACCACAATGACAGTGTCACTAAAGATAAGCTCCCTTGGTACTACACACCCAACTACCCACTGACCTCCACCTCTTCAGACTTTTCTTTTTTAGACCCAATAAAAAGGCAAAGATAACCTTCCAGAGATTACCCTCCTAAGAAGACTATTTGCAGTGAACCTGGAGAAGTTCTGTCAACAATCAGTAATGCAGTCCCTAGAATAATTCCCTGGTCGGGTGCACACCACTAGCCAGCTCTGTCCCCAGCATGTCCCAGATCTGCACAGCACTCAAGAATGAAGGCTTGACTGGAGCAGGGGAGACAGGCTGCTCTGAGGTCAGAACCTCTCGAGAACGGTACCAGTGACCTGTCAGGATTTTGTGTTTCCCAGTCCCAGGTGTGTGACGTGTTGCCACCTTGTAAAGAAGCTTCAGTAACAGAGACTTCCATAGAGGAGACATCCCATGAACCCTCTCTCCAGGGCAAGGGGGAATAAGAACATTTTTATAGCCGAGTGGCTTTGAGAGCAAATACATCTTTATTCAGATGCTAAATTTTCTTTGTAAGTACTTGATCTGTATTTAGACTTCACACAATTTCCAGCTGAAAAATTAAAGTCACAATTCTAAATTGTTCCAATCATATCTGAAAGTTGTCCCAATCATATCTGAAAGTTGTCCAATAACTAAATTGAATACCAAATAATCACTTTCTTTCATAGTCACATCCATATTGATAGACCTTGCTCATCTTAATTGTAAGAATTGATCTGAGCGCTGGCTGGTGTGGCTCAGTGGATTGAGCATGGGCCTGCAAACCAAAGGGTCACTGGTTTGATTCCCAGTCAGGGCACATGCCTGGGTTCTGGGTCAAGTCCCCAGTAGGGGGCGTGTGAGAGACAACCACACATTAGTGTTTCTCTCCCTATCTTTCTCCCTCCCTTCCCCTCTCTCTAAAAATAAATACAATCTTAAAAAAAAGAATTGATTTGACTTTGAGGTAAAAGCATCTATTTCAAAACTACATTTGTCCAAGTTAAGTAAATTATTAATTCTTGTGTCAACTCTGTATTAACATCAAGTTCATAAATAAAATCAAAATGCTACTTTTTTAGTCACACTAGCTGCATTTCAAGTACTCAATGGCCAAATGTGACTAGCAGCTACCATATTGGATAGCACGGAAGTACAGGTAGTACAGAAGATGTCATTTCAGAAGTATGCCATCCCATGGATTTATAGCAGCTATTCTGTAGCCAAATCACGACAGTGGCCAAGGTCAGGAAGTTAACAGCGCTTACTTTTCCTCTGCCTAGCTTAGAATTCTTCCATGTCGTGGACATATCAACTCATTTGGCTTGAGCCTCAGAGCTTCCAGTCTCCCTGCGGTCCAAGGCCTTGCACATGTCACTCAATGTCTTTCTTGTGGCGAACAGTCAAATGTTTGCTCAATGGTTGCTACTTTCATCTACTGCTTATTTGAGTCTTAACTTGTTTTACCTTGAGTGGGTGTTTCTAACATCTGTTCTAAGAGAGACTGAAGTACTCATTAACTCTTCCAGTTTGCTACCTAAACTTGATATACTCTTCTTTACAGAAATTCAGCATTGTCATTTTTGACAGGGTACCGGCTGCAAGAAAATTGAGTCAAGACCAATGAAGCATTCTAGGCAATATTTGAATTTGGGTCTCTTGACCTTGCTTTTTTGGCCCAGCTCATGTCTTTACCAGCTCTAAAATTCTATGGTTTGATTGCTTTGGAACTATGCTAAGGAAGGGCTTAGTTTAATTTCAAAGGAATCTATAGTTTGAGGTGCCTTTCTCTTCAGTATCTAGACTGACAAGTATAAAGTTTTCATTTTAAACATAATTTTAATATTAACTGTATTAAAAACATAATGACAAATGTATTACTATGTGGAAGTGCATTTGTGGAAGGAAGCTGACCTAAATTACTTCAGCAATCTCTTTTATAAATCTTTAGCCATTTCTGTATATTATTGAGAGATCCACTGGCAGGAAAGATAATTGTATCTGGGTTGATGTCTTTAATCTTAAAATAAGGAAGACAGATAAATGGCAAGATTTGTAGATACAGCCCAGTGTGACTAATGGGCTATGAGAGAGCCCTTCTAGAAAATTGTTCTCATATGCTCGGAGTTTTTGACGAATGTCTCCAGTTTAAGCGATGGATTCATACACTATTGCTTATGCTTCTGTCATAATTCTGAATGTACCACTTTGCATCCAAAGCTAGCCTTTCTTCATATGCAACATCAAACTAGTATGCACACATAAACAAACACATGCAGACAAACTCTTCAATTATAAAACTGAACAGGATAAAAGGGAAGGAAAGATGTCATTGACCATGATAAATGAGGAGAAAAGAACTACTTTTAGTTCACTTCTAAGCACTAAATAAAACTTCTACAGTTCTCAATGTATGAGTCATTTACTATGACTAGTCTTTGTGTATTATAGTCATTGACATTAAGAATGCTTTTCTGGAAAGTGGAAATTTAGTTTTGGTGTTCACAGGATGCCTAGGTACAGTGATCATTAAGTGTTTAACAATTAAAGTGGTGTTCAGTTAAATCTGTCAGGCAGTTAAGTCCATCACCAAAGGAGTAAGCTATTTTTACCATTTCCTTAAAGAACATTTTATAAGGGATTCTAAAAGAAGGGGCTGGAAAGAAGTATTTGAAGTCATGAAAGGCAAGAACCTACATCCAAGATTACTCTATCCAGCATAGTTATTATGTAGAATGGAAGGGCAGATAAAGTGTGTCCCTGATAAGGTCAAGTTCAAGGAGTTCATCATCACCAAGCCCTTATTATAGGAAATACTAAAGGGACTTATTTAAGAAAAAGAAGAAGATCAAAAATATGAATAGTAAAATGATAACAAATTCACAACTATCAATAACTGAACCTAAAGACAAAAACAAAAACAAACTAAACAAACAACTAGAACAGGAACAGAATCACAGAAATGGAGATCACATGGAAGGTTATCAGAGGGGAAGGGGGAAAAGGGGAGAATGGGGGGAAAGGTACAGGGAATAAGTAGCATAAATGGTATGTAGAAAATAGAGGGGGGGAGGTTAAGAATAGTATAGGAATTGAAGTAAAAGAACTTGTATGTATAACCCATGGACATGAACTGAGGAGGGGGAAATGCTGGTGGGGTAGTACAGGGCAGAGGGGGAGAAAGGGGAGAAAAAATTGGGATAACTGTAATAGCATAATTAATAATATATACTTAAAAAATAAAAGTTAACACTTCTATACTCCTTTTGCCTGGACGTAATAATTTTAGATTTTCTCTCTGTGTTCATATTGAGATCTGGACACAGAGGCACATACAAACCAATCACAATTTCTCTTTATTACTAGAAAAGAACCTTCGAGTGGCACATTTCAACTCTAACATGTTTTTTTCCTTTACTAAAACATTAAGAGTTGGAACTACTACTGGCCAGGTAGCCTCATAAGAGCCATTGTTTTCCGTGAAAGAAAATGTATTAGCAGACTGGACGGCCAATGGGCTTGGGGGACTAAAGCTGCCCCCCACTTTCTGAGATTCTGGGCCTGTCAATGTTTGTATGCTCAGCCGAGTGTGTGTTGTAAAATAAAGTATATTTTCCTCAGGCCCACATGAACAATTTCCACTATATAAAAAAAGCATTCTTCTTTCATTTCAGAGTTCGAGCACCTGAGGACACTTTGAGAAGCTAATGTGAAAGTGTGTGTTTAAGTATGTAAGGTGGATTCTGATTTTTAAATTTGGTATGGACACTAAAGGATAGTTTCCAGGGGTGCTGGTCCAGCAGCTACTTGTGGTATGGCTGAGATGAATTAATGCATAGTTGTTCCGAGAAGATCTGCTTTGTGAATTATGTTTTCAGAAGTGATTATTAATGAGTTTGTCTGCACTGGTCAGAGGGAGACGATGGGGAAATTGCATCTATACTTTGGCATTTATGTCTTCTCTAAATAATAAAACTTCTTGATCAATTATGCTTACCACACTGATACTAAAAATAATCTAAGAATGATCTACTTGAGGATATGAAAGGAATATCATTTCTCTTGATTACTAAATAAGAACAACATTTATTAGTTAATTATCACAAGACTGTTTGCCTCAGCTTTGAGACAGTGTGACCGGATAAGTCACTGCTCCCAGCCTGGTGCATCTGGTTCACAAAAATGGGATGAGGAGAACAGGACTGACCTTTCCGTGGCTTTGAGTTTTTGTGTCACACGGATTTCCAGAGTATCTCTTGTCCAAATATCCCAGATTGTCTGCCATCACAATCCTAATTGGATAAAACAGTGACTTTAGATTCAGATGTGTTTTTTAAGTTGTTGACCCTGATGGAAGGGAAAATTACAGACATTTCATTTATATGAAATACCTAGACATGGCAGATCACCCAATCACCATGGCAAGTGGTTTTGTAATGTTTGTCACATTTAAATTAGACAAAATCCCTGAAATTTCAGAAGCTAAATAACTGACTCAAAGTGACCCAGTTAGTCATGACAGAGCAGGGATTTGACATTTAAAAGTCTGCTTGAAAATACTGGCCACTTTCTGATGTACTTTACTGCTCCTATTAGTTGTGAATTCCCCTCCATGTTGTAAATCATGGCCTCTAGATGCTAAAAAGTGTGATATTATATACACACATATATTTACATACATATACACAAAGATGAAAAAGTATATATAAATACTCATACTTTTTTGAAATGTGTTTATTTACATTTCTATGTATTAATAATAATTGCTCAAATTCCACTACATTTTTATCTTCATTTGTATATTGAAGGACCTTCATTTAATTAGTTTGAGAATTCCTGGGAGTATTTTTTGCCAGCTCAAAACTTACTCCTGGTATTTTGTTTTGGGACCACCCACTCTGCAGATCATTCACTTAGTAATGTGAATGCCTGCCTGGTGCCAGTTACTGGGGATGGGTCAAAGGTTGGCTTCCCAGCACTTCAGAGCTGCAAGGCTTGATGACGGTAAGTGGCCTTCTGCTCACATGCTTAGGTCTCACGTTTTCTGTGAAAACACTTCCTTCAGCTTTAACCTGCAGACCCACCCTCCACAGAGCTTAGACACCCATTTGTGGGGAGGGGGGCAGGTATCATATCATGCTGTTATCTTTCTCAGTTTAACTGACAAACGTCTCACTCCTTGCAGATCATCTCTACTGAGACCACACCACTGTGTCAGGTACCCTCAGACATGCCTGTATATCTAATACATTATAAAAGAAAAGTCCAAACATGTGTGATTTGGGGTGATATATTGTTTAAAAAATATACTTAGAATGTGTCCTATCATTAGTTTTAATTTTTCTAACTTCCACTCAATATTCCTATCCAACTTTACATGTGTTATTCAAAGTTTAACATTACTATCATCTTGGAACTTATTAAAAATGCAAAATTTGCCCTGACCCTACACCTAATGAATCAGCATTTGCATTCCTGTTGACAATTTAACCATTTAACAAGATGTCAGGTGATTTGTATGCATCTTAAAGTTTGAGAAGCTTTGGTCTTATTAATGTACCATTTTCTGAATTTATGCTTTACATAAGGGTGAGCTAGCTAGTTTGAACCAAACCTCCAATGAAACAAAGAGAACTGGGTAAAACATGGAATGAAGCAGTCTAGTCTGAAGAACTTCTCAGATGTTGATCTGGCAGAAGGAAGGAAAAAAGTGTTCTCTAGGAAAAGTTTTTGTTGTCATAGTTCTAAGCTAGAATGCCCAGCTTGCTGTTAAAGATGCCAGATGCACAGGTGTGCGCTGAGACATGAGTGAGAACCAGCAGAACAATAGACAATAGAAAGAGACCCACTGTGACTCCACACCTAGGAATGAATTATCAAGCAAAGACTATGAAACAACTGTGCTTATTATGTGTAAAGAAATATTTTTTTTAAAATTAAACTTGAAGATATCTGTAGGGAATGGGAAATTATAAAACGTGACATACAGATTAAAAAAAACAAATAGAACTACAACTGAAAAACAGCTACAGAAATGTAAGCACAGTGGATGGGTTTAACAGAAGACTTAGCTGAAGAAAGAATTTGTAAACTTGAAGATAGGGAAGAAGAAATTATCGAGCATAGAGAGATACCAGAAGAGTGGGTAAGAAACAGAAGACACAGTGTAAATGTCTAACATGTTTAATTGGAGACAGGGAAAGAAAGGAGAGAGAGAATGGTACAAACTGTGATGGCTGGGAATTTTCCAGAACTGTTTAAGACACCAATCAGAAATTCAAGAAGCCTAATGAATCTTAAACATAACCCCCCAAAAAGGGTATTTAGACACACAGTAGCTGAAACACACTGAAGGAAAACCTTAAAGTCTATTTTGAAGAGGAACAAAGGGAAACCTTCCTGTACGAGGCTATGTAACAAACATCTGAGTGGTACAAAGCAGTTTTATTACGCTAGAAGATTCTGTGGGTTAGGCATTTAGATAAGACACACCAGGGATGGCTTGTCTTTGCTCCATGATACGTGGAATGCTTATAGTTGGTCTCTCCAGCATGATAATGTCAGTCTCATCTGAGTTTTTATACAGTAGCTGCATTCCCTCATACTGAGTGCCCAAGAACAGCAGGCAGAAGATGCATGAAGTTTAATATCTAGCCTCAGAAATCACGTAGCATCACTTCCACAAAACACTTGTGTGTGAAGATGTCCACACTCCACTCAGATTTAAATGCAGGGGACATATACACTGTTCAATTGAATGAGTGTTTAATAACCTATGGCCATTCTTTAAAAGTTACCTTATCAAAGCTGTAAAAGCTGCATATAAACTAAGGACAACTCTCAGAGGCATGAATTACTGCAGTGACTTAAGGTGGTTTGATATGATTTTCATGGTGCTTTATTAGGGCATTTATTAGCTCTACAAATCTATTATAATGGATTATAATCAGTTTTTTAAAGATTTATTTATTTATTTATTAGAGAGAGGAGAAGGGAAAGAGAGGGAGAGAAACATCAATGTGTGGTTGCCCGTCACATTCCCCCAACTGGGGACCTGGCCCTCAACCCAGGCATGTGCCTGACTGGGAATCCAACCAGCAACCCTTTGGTTCACAAGCCCATGTTCAATCCACTGAGCTACACCATCTAGGGTGGCTAATCAGTTTTTTAAATCATTTTTTATTGTTATTCTACTACAGTTGTCCAAATTTTCCCCCCTTTGCCCTCCTCTGCCCACCCCACCCCCCACTCCCACAATTAGTTCCTACATTGTTGTCCGTGTCTGTGGGTCATTCACACGTGCTCTTTGTCTAGTCCCTTCCCCTTCTTCCCACCACTGTCCCCCTCTCGCTCCCCTCTGATTACTGTCAGTCTGTCCATGCCTGTGGTTCTATTTTGTTCACCAGTTTGTTTTGTTCACTAGACTCCTGCCATAGGTGAGATCACGTGGTATTTGTCTTTCACCGAATGGCTCATTTCATTTATCATGGATGGAACTGGAGAAAATTATGCTGAAGGCTAATCAGTTTTTAGAGGAGAGATGCCAGGCTTAAGTGCATTTCATTCCACAGAAAGATAACAAGATAGTTCTTTGGAGAGATATTTAATCAATTTCTTGACTGCTTAGTTCCAAAATCAATTAAACTTTTTAAAAAGCTTGTCAGAACGATCTTTCCAATATTTAGGAAGAAATACATTTTATTTTCAGGACACCAACTCAGTAGGACCATGTGCAATACCACAAACACTCAATGAACAAGGTAGAAAATGGAAATAAAAATAAATAAATAAGTATTCATCCTGACAGATATATTTAGTTAGAACACAAGGGTCAATCAACCCTGTCATAACTCCCTAGGCTCAGTCACATGTCCACCCCCAAAGCGACCACTGTGGCCAATGACATAGAAATGTTGATTGGTTAAGCCTAAGTTGTGTGCTGACCCCTGAAGGCTGGGAAGGTATTAGTTTCCCTATAAGTGAGTAGACGCAAGGATGGAAGTTGGGAGTCATTGGGATGGGACAAATCGATGCAAGAAGAGCCTCCATCGAGTGCCCGTAATAGAAAATGTATATTTCAGACAGAGAAAACAGCTTGTGTAAGGTTTTTTAAGACCCTGGATCATTTTTTGGGAAATAGCAGGAACTATTATGGCTGGGGTATATAATATCCATAATCTGACCGCTGCAAACATGGGAAGCAGACTATAATTATACTGCACTGAAAGGTGATTATATAATTGCTTTACTATTGATGCTCTTTCAAAATAAGACAAACATATTTTTAGGGAGCTGAGATGACACTGGGAAAATATAGAGAATATAGGAGTATTACATAAAGGTTTTATTAAAAAAATTTTTTATATTCTCTGGGGTTTTAGCAACTCTACTTGAAACTAAAGTTGACTATCCCCAATTATAGGTTCTGTTCATTGGTCCATGAACTTGACACTTGAAAGCTTCCCCAGAGGATCACCTGTCAAAAGTATGCTTCGCCCAGCTGAAAACTAAATTTATATAAACACTTCAGCCTGCTTTAACTCTGCCTCTGCAGACTCATATGTCATTTATCAAGCAGGCATCAATTGGAATGACCTTTCCAAAACAGAGTCAAGGATTCAGGAATCACATTGACACTGTACCTTGGATAGTGTCTGGCTGCTTACAAAACATATTTATGAATGTTGTCAAATTTAATACTTATAACCCTGTAATGAAGGTGTATTAATGCTCATTTTATAGGCAATAAACTGAGGGTCAGAAAGGTTAATGATGTTTCCAAAGATACACAGATGGTCAGTGTCAAATGAGACTCAAGGCTGGACTGCTCCATCCCAAATTCAGCTGTTGCCACTTTCTGTCATTAATAAAGCAGACATTACCAGATGCCTCTCACTTGTTTAAAGTATGGCTTGAAACGTAGAACCTACATTATATTTTAAACTACTTCACATAACTGGAAATACAGCAACAGTTTGCCTATGCTCAGAATACTAGAATGATAGAAAATACAAGGAAATTACTTTCAAAACAAATGCACATGAAACACCACACTGCTTGAATGGACCCTGCATATTAGTTATATATTCAAAGTCTTCCACATTTTGGAAAATAAGCTCTTCCATTTTCCCATGCTCTGTCTTGCATGGTTTTGGATTTGAGACCCCATCCCATCACCTACAATCCTCCTTTTGCTTAGAATTATATTCTTTACACTTTGTCCATTTCTGCTTTTCCAAATCTGACTTGGGTTTTAAGGTACTGTTCACATGGAACCTCAAAGTTGCTCTTCTCCAGTTGACCCCTGGAGCTATTTCATCGTAACTGTATTCCTGCCCTGTACCATCTCCCTGTCTCAGAATGTGTGTGATGATAGAAATGCAGGTGAAAAGCATCAAGGTTCTCTGGAGCTGTCCTGTAGCAGTCCACACTACCATAGACTGGGTGGATTAAACAACAAGCATCTGTTTCTTACAGTTCTAGAGGCTGGGAGAGTCCAAGGTCAAGGTGTCAGCAGATCTCTTGTCTGGTGGGTCACCTTCCTGGTTTGTAGATGGCCATCTTTTTATAGCCTCACGTGGCAGAGATCAGAGAGAGATTATGGTTATCTCTCTCATATCCCTCTTTATAAGAACACTAATTCCATTCACGAGCAATATATCCTTAGGACCTAAGTATCTCCCAAAGGTCCCGCCTCCAAATGCCATCACCTTGGGGATTTAGGCTTCAGTATATGAATTTGTGGAGGACATATTCAGCCCATAACATTCTGCCTCCCACTGATGTATGTCCTCACATAAAATATACATTTATTTCATCCCAACAGCTACAAAACCTTATCTCATTCCAGCATCAACTCTAAAGTCTCAAGTGCAAAGTCTTATCTAAATCTCATCTAAATAAGACCTGGGTGAGACTAGAGGTAAGAAACATCTGGAGGCACAATCCCTCTCCACCTGTGAACCTGCGAAACCAATGGGCCACATGCTTCCAACATACAGTGGTGGGACCGTCAGAGGATGAACACTCCCATTCCAAAAGGGAGACAAAAAAGAAGGAAGGGGTGCTGGGGAAGGCCAAAGCCTGACGAGACAAACGTGAGATCTTAGGTCTCACCAGCCGTCCTCAGCTCTGCCCCGTGGGCCCCTGGGTCGTGCAAGCTGTGCAGTCACACGGTCAGGTCCTTCCACTGCGGCCTCGCACTTGTTTTAATGCTCTGTTGTCTCCGTCTTGGAACCGATAATAACTTTTTAACAAGAGGTTTTGTTTTCTACTTTGTACTAAAGCCTGCACATTATGTAGCTGGTCCTGCTTTCTTGGTTTCAGTTGTTCCAACAGCTTGGTGTGGAAAAGGAGGGGGAAGGAAAGGAAGGGTCATCTCCTATTTTTCTGGCCAATTTTGAAATCTGTTCTCTCCGTTGTCACTGTTTCTCTGCCCAAAATTGACCTCTAAGAATGGGAAGAGTACCGCTTCAGATATGTACTCCTTAAAATGTCAGCCATCACCCTTTGCTCCCAGCTGCATGACCACTGAGTAATGAACCTGCGATTTTTTTGTCTCCTCCTTGTGGAGGAAGGTGTTTTTCCTTTCCTCTCCTTGAAATCAAGGGAGGGGACACCATGTCACCCCATAAGAATGGGATTCTGCTTTGCTTCCGGTTGTGATTGGTTTCCTGTTTAGACAGCAGACTTGATGATTTTACCTTAAGCCAATCTGAGTGGGGAAGAAAATTCCAAAAAGAAGACTCAGCTAAGATGATGGGGAAGGAGGGACAGCTTTGGTGCAGATAAGATTCTCAGCATGATGAGCATCTAAGTTTACTGTGGACACGGTGGTAGGTGACCGGGCTTGAGCTCTGTGTTGGTACCTGTCCCAAAGGGTTGCCTATTGGGTATTGGGAACTAAGAACAAGCAGCTTAAATGAGGTGGGCAGGGAGAGAGGTTGGGAAGGAAATGGGGGTGGCCCACTGGCTGCAAGAAAAAGAGGTAAAGGTAGAGTTGGGGTTGTGTCTCCCACTTCAGAGAAATGTTAAAAGTGACCCCTCGGGAGAGCAGATGTCTGGGTTCCTGCTCCGAGGGTGGCATTAACTAGAATATAATTGTGTTCGACAGAGAATTGCTGTTGCACTTCTGGGTAAAGATAGAAACACTTGCCCTGCTTCCCTTCCTCCCTCCAGGGCCCAATGCTGATGGAGATAGAAGCAGAGAAACTAGAGGAGGAGGAACAAGAAGGGCAGATGCACTGTCTCTTCCCAGTTTGAGCTCTCAGGCCAAAACCTGGCTAGGGCTTAGGGAAAGAAAATGATAGCTTTAAATTGCACACAAGAACCCGGCTATAAATTGGATTAGATTCGCTGGAGATCTAAGTAATGAAAGTGACCAGAAACTATGAGATCTGCCCTAGATCTCACACCCTAGATAATAGGGTTGCAAAAAGAAATCTAACAAAACACAGTTGGGTAAGTCGTTAAAGAAAGTTAAAAATGCATCATGTTTTTGCTTGCCTCATGTAACTAAGACTGTTTAATAAACCATTTACATTTGCACACTGGCTGCCAGATGCAGAGAAAGGGAGGAAGGGAGAGAGAGGGTTCGTTCTTGAATCTTCCATTCCATCCCTTCCTTTCAGTCTGGGCCAGTTTAAGTCCCATGTCCATCCCTGGACCAGTAGGTGTTCCAATAAGGCAAGGCTGGGCTCTGATGAGCTTCATCCAGCCTGCATCCATCCTGGGCCCTGGGATGGAATCAGCTTCTCCTGCATCACATGGGTCATGTGGAGGATGGTGGATTCCCACACAAAATCAGGTAAGGAAAAGAGGGAGAAGGGTACCGCTGACTAGGGCACCCAAACTCTCCACTACATGGGTGGTCAGCCTATATGATAATCATCGCTTTGCACCTTGGCAGTGACCCATATGACCCTAGGCAGTGTACTCAATTTCCTTCTTCATTACTTACAGCCAGGGGAGGTCCCCCAGGCCCACATCGGAAAGAGATGGGTGTCACTTCCAGCGTGTGACTGCTGACCAACAGGCCTGTGTGCTGTGGTCACGCCATCCCCCCTCCCCTCCCCCTCACTGGCCTGCCTCAGGGGAAGATACCTCTGCCTCCCGCCAGGAGTCAACCTTGGCGTTCGTTATTTTGAAAATACTGTCTTCTAAATCTTGCTTTTTTCCTTGCTGCCTTCTGGAGTCAAGCTCTAACAACAGAATTTAACAGTCATCTCCAGTGTGTTTTGCGATATTCAGCCTTTCCATGCTGAAACAGCTCTTTAGTGTGCTGTTTAGCTTTTACTTTGAACAGGTACATGGCACACCGTTGTTGAGAATGTTTACTATAATATGACATTTTAAAAAGTTAAATATAACATCTTAACAGGGATTTAAAAAGCATTAGGAGAGAAACCAAATAATTTTTTTCTTTGTGATTTAAGAAGAAAGTTTTATTGCAGTTTTAACATGTAAGGAAGCATCCCCTATGTTGATTCATGTTATAAGATTGAGGACATCTTGACATTGTGCATTGAAAGGAAGTATTTGCCTGAAGGCAGTTTATGTGATATGTGATTGACCTAGGAGTATAATCTCCTGGCATGGAGGTGCTCTCAAATAGTGAAACCAGACTCTAACTCGTCATCAGCTCCATTTTTCCCAGCCTTAATTGCTATCAGTGTCAAGGAAGTAACATGGAGTTTTGTTCATTGCTCTCTCTCCTTATTTCGGGACAGGAACGGTAGCTGAGCAAACATACGATGGAACTGATAAAGGATGATTTGTGGTTTGTGACTCTGTTTCTTTTGCCTTCTGAATTGTCTATCTTTTGACTTCTCTCATCTCTCTTGCCTCTGATGTATGTCAATTTAAAGCCTTGCTGCAGCCCTGGCTGCTGTAGCTTAGTGGATTGAGCACAGGCTGTGAACCAAAGGGTCGCTAGTTCGATTCCCAGTCAGGGCATATGCCTGGGTTGTGGGCCAGGTCCCCAGTGGGGGCCACATGAGAGGCAACCACACATTGATGTTTCTCTCTCTCTTCCTCCCTCCCTTCCTCTCTCTCTCTAAATAAATAAATAAAATCTTAAAACAAAACAAAGCAAAAAAAAAAAACCTTGCTGCAGAAATTGAGAGCACAGGCTCTGGAGTTAATCTGACTGGAATGAATCCTGCTCTAGTTCTAGTTCTGTCACCTTAAGCAAGTTACTTACTTTCACTGTGCTCCAGATTCTTCAATAACAAAGTGGTAATGATGACACCTACTTCATTGGGCTGTTGTGGAGATTAAATAAGTCCATATATGTAAAGCACTTAAAATAGTGTCTGGCATATATAGCCACTGCTCAGTATATGTTAGTTGTTATTATTATTCTTTGATACCTTCATTAGGTCCCTTCAGACCTCTGAATCTCAATCTTCTTACCTGCAAAATTGAGACCCTAATTTGTTCCACACTGATGTGAACTGTGTGGGCCTGAACAAGGAGCACAGACGGAGAAATCAGTAGCAAAATGTTGGCTCATTAACACCAGGCAGCATTGTGCCAAAGCTCTCCCCTGTTTCCAGAATCTTCAGAATTGGACCACGCTTAGACTTCTGTCACATACTCGTTTGCTGACATCATATCGTCCAACTCAAGGGCTTGCCGAGGCCCCTTGCTAAGTCAGGAAAACTTACTTCTTTCAGGAAGTACTGACCTTGACTTTATAAAAGACAAGACTCCATGCCTCAGGCCACAGGGAGCTCCTGTGTCGTTAACCCATTTGCTCCTGCAGGGCAAGTAAGAGCAACCTGCAGGGACAGCAAGAGCTGAAAAAATTCAGAAAAGGCATGAGGAAACGTATTGGAAACTTAGCCAAGGGTGGCAAAATACATAGCCCAAGAGATGGGGCTGGTGGGGGGATGAGAAATAACACTGCTTGAAGAATAAGTGTATTGGCTCCTTGCACACTTCTGTTCTTTGGGGTAGAGTTAATTCTTCAAGCCGTGTTCTCACCGTTGCCTAGTAGGTGCCTGTCAGTGTTGCCATGGCAACAAGCCACCTGGGCTCTCTTAGTTGCTAAAGTCTGAATAATAGCTGACTTTGTCATTCTCTCTTTGCTTAGTACCCAAATCACACGTTTATGTAATGGTCAGGGGCCATTTCAAGGGATAATTTTGACTTTAGAAACTTTCACATTTACCCAAAGAGCAATTTGAAACTGCTGGAGTTAGGCATGAGCTAAAGTAATGTTTTTCATTACTCTTTCCTCCTCTCCCTGCTACATGCCCAATTAAATTTATTTTATACGATGCCTTTTTATTATGGCTCAGCATTTGTAATCCTCATGAGAACGGAAATTCTAAAATGCCAAGGACCTTCTCTTTTGCATTTTTTCCTATCATTTAGAATGGTACTTGTCATGCCTGGTGCCAAACGCATGTTTGTGGGATGAACGGCTAAATGTGAATGCCTATGAGAATGCCAGGGATTCGATTCCTTTCCTAAGTCTCTTTTCTGTGAGTCGGATACCAAGCTCACCAAGACCTATGCCTTAATGTTAGCCAGATGCTAACAGGCTGTTTAAAAAATTTATGGCTTCTTATTTCTTTAGAGGTACATGTGGGAGTTCTGTTGTAGCTGGTGCCTTTTTGCATGACTTTTTTTTTTTATTATGGTAAAAAGAAATAACATTAAATTTACTATCCAAACCATTGTAATTTTTAATTAAAAGTAAAATATCTCATTTGCTTTCAGTGGCAAGTAGTTAAAACTGTTTCCTCTGCTTTCAGCAAATCTAGATGAAGGAGGTTGGGGCTCCACATCAGGACCTCACCCCTGAGCCTTTGAGGAGACTGGAAGAATCCCTTGCTGTTGAATGGAAACCTGCTTAGGAGCCTGGAATGGGGCTCAAGGCTTTTGCTGTAGTGTGAAGCAGCCAATGTGGACACTTATCTTGTGATGTATTAGCCATGGCATATGTCTTATAAACTCAACTCTGGGCTTCTGGTGGATTTAGAATTTTCTTACTTTAAAAGCAGTATATTTCTTGAAGAGTCACATAGATTTCTTCATTTTTTCTCCATCTTTCCCTTTCTTTCCTTCCTCCCTTCCTCTCTCAATCTCTCTTTCAATCTCCCTTTCTCCCTCTTCCTTTTTCTCCCTTCATCTTTCTTTCTTTCTTTTCTTTTGTTTTCTTTCTTTCTTTTCCTTCCTTCCTTCCTTCCTTCCTTCCTTCCTTCCTTCCTTCCTTCCTTCCTTCCTTCCTTCCTTCCCTCCCTTCCTCCCTCCCTTTCTCCCTCCCTCCCTGTCTCCCTCCCTCCTTCCCTTCCTTTCTACTTCCTGCCCCACTTTCCTCCTCCTACTCTCTCTCTTTGATGAGAGCATGTTCTAGGCAAAAGTTCCTTTAAAATAGCATTGTTTCAGGATAGACTCGGACCCTTTTGACATTTTTCCTCATAAACACATGAACTCCAAAGGGGTGGGTTTTATTTTTAAACAAATATGTGCTGAAGATCCATTACGTACCAAGACAGACTAGGTGGAAACTGATAGCATGTGGAGAAGACATGGGCTCTACTCTCTGGAAATGTGGAATCTAGAGCAGGGCAGTGAGAATGTCATGGACAATCCCCTCAAAACTGTACAGATAACCCCTGGATTCTGCGTTCAAGTTTCCTCAGATTTTCCAAAGAGCCTATGCCATGCAAATGTTAACAATTACAGCTATAATACATTTTGTGTGTGTGTATGTGTGTCTCCAAAGAGTCTGAAACTTTTCTTCTCCTCTTTATCCAAAATTGCTCTAAACTTTATTTTTCTGCCTCTTGCCTCTCACACTGAGGGAGCAAAGAAACAAACAAATCAGTGTTTCGTAGAAGGTCACTCTTGTCTTTACGTTCCCGAGACCTCGAATTCCACACAGTTGCTTTGCTCCCTGTGTTCACATCACCTTTGCCTTCTCGGCCAAACTGCAGTTTGTAGGACATCCCGGCTGGAAGTGATCTCAGAGACCACTTTATCCAAACTGGGTACTTGACTTGTTGCAGTAAAACAATTCAAAACCTTTAGTAATGTACTGGAGGACACATGCAGGCGGGACTCTAAGTTACTGCTTTTCCTATTTTATCCCTGCACTTAACCTCATTTTTTAATTTTCCAATCAGAGTTGACATTCAGTATTTGTTTATATTAGTTTCAGGTTTTAGTGTTTAGCGTAGTGGTTAGATATTTATATAATTTAGAAAGTTTTCACCCCTGGTAATTCTGATAACCCACCTGACACTATATATAGTTATTACAATATTATTACTTATATCACCTATGCTGTACTTTACATTCCTATTGACTATTTTGTAACTACTGACTAGTATTTCATAATCATTTCACCTCTTTCACCCAGCTCCCAACCCCCCTGCAATCTGGCAGCTACCAGTCTATTCTCTGTATCTAGGAGTCTGTTTAGTTTGTTCTTTAGACTCCACACGGAAATGAAATCATATGGTTTTTATCTTTCTTTGTCTGACTTATTTCACTTAGCATAATACTCTTGAGGTCCATCCACATTGTTACAAATAGTAAGATTCATTATTTTTCATAGCCAGGTAATATTCCAATGTATATATGTACCATCAGTTTTTAAATAAATAATTTATTGAATTAGGTTGCTTCTTCCATATGTTGGCTATTGTAAATAACACTGAATTAAACATAGGGGTGCATATATCTTTTTGAATTAGTGTTTTGGACTTCTTTACCTACATACCCAAAGTAAAATTGCTGGGTCATAAGATAGTTCAATTTAATTGTTTGAGGAAACTCCATACTGTGTTCCATAGTGGCTGCACTAATATGTATTCCCACCAACAGTACATGAGGGTCCCCTTTTCTCCACATCTGCACCAATACTTGTTGTTGGTACTTATATGTATTGATGATACCCATTCTGACAGATGTGAAGTGATATATATTGTGGTTTTAATTTACATTTCCCTGATGATTGCTGAGATTGAGCATCTTTTTATAAGCTATTGGCCATCTCTATGTTCTCTTAGGAGAAGTGTCTATTCAGGTACTCTGCCTATTTTTAATTGGATTGTTTGTCTTTTTGGTGTTAAGATATATGAATCCTTTATAAAGTTTAGATATTTACCCCTTATCGTATATATCATTGGTGAATATCTTCTTGTTGGGAACCACCCTGCCTGGTTTCAGAAGCTATAACCCCCCACCCATGGCTAAGGCTGAGTGAGTGGACTTTGGACCATAAGCCACTAAGGAGACAAAGCTTATCTCCCTGGCAGGGGCACCACTTCTGCTCCTTTTACTTCACCCTGCCTGGCCCCCAATGCTTGGTTGGTTAGCCAATGACGGGAAGATTCCTCAAGGGAGGGATGACCTAAGACAGGCATGATCACAGGGAGGCCCCAGGGAAGGACTTGGGGGGCTACAGCAAAAGGAGGTGATGGACCCTCAACCCCCAGCTTTGACATAGTCTGAGTCCTCATTCTGTCTTCAAGAAGTCTCCTAATCTCTTGGCTGTCTTACTTCCCCTGCCTGACTTAAACCTGAAACGATGCTGGTGGTGGGTGCTGCTCTGTGCTGGAAAGGGCAGGTTCCCCAGGGCTATTAGACCTAAGAAAGAATATGTAAAATCCTGTGAAACCTGCTTTGTTTAGAATGCTCTCAATTAAATGATAAGGGTCCAAGCAGAAGTGAGTTTGTTCCTCAAAGTTTTATGGCTCTTTAGCTATCTGACCCTGACTCAAAATAGGCCCTCAGAGTTCTTTATATGTTTGATTCTTACTGCCTAATAATGATTAATGAGCTTTACCTGTATTCTTGTGCAAAATGAATGCAATAAAAGCCTGTCAAGGCAAGGATCAGGGTGCTCTCTTCATGAGAGAGTGGCTAGGCCACTCCAAGGTGCTCTCCCCTTGAGAGAGTAGCTGTGCCACCCCTTTCCCTCCACAGGACTCCGTAGTCTGTGTGAATTTGTCTTGTGTCTCATCCATAATGCCACAGACACTGTGGGCCAGTGTCCATGTCATCTTCTCCTACGCAGGAGGCTACCTTTTCATTTTGTTGGTGGTTTTCTTTGCTGTGGAAAACTTTTTAGTTTACTGTAGTTCCATTTGTTTATTTTTTCTTCTGTTTCCCTTGTTTAAAGTGATATATCAGAAAAAATATTACTAAGAGGCATTTTAGAGAGTTTACTGCTGAAGTTTTTTTCTAGGAGTTGTATGGTTTTGAGTCTTACATTTAAGTCTTTAGTCCATTTTGTGTTTATTCTTGTGTATAGTATAAGAAGGTGGTCTAGTTTCATTTTTTGCATGTGTGTATCCAGTTTTCTCAACATTATTTATTAGACTATCTTTACTCCATTGTATATTCTTGACTCTTTTTGTCATAGATTGGTTGATTGTATATAGGCAGTGGTTTATTTCTGGGCTCTCTATTCTTTTCCATTGATCTTTGTGTCTGTTTTTATGCCAGTACCATGCTGCTTTGATGACTATAGCCTTATAGTATAGTTTGATATCAGGGAGTGTGACTCTTCTAACTTCATTCTCCAGGCCCCTAAACTTTGTCCCATCCTCAGCCTGATCCAGCCCCTCCTAAAGGAGCCCCACCTGAGAATAGGCTGATTTGTTCTGTCATGCTACCTCCCACTGGCTGAACTTATCCATCCTATTCTCTACACAGGTTCTTTCTAGTCTTGTTTACTCCTCCATAGAAAATAAACACCTTTGTGCCTAACCTCTGAGTCACTTGAAGATCTCACAGCTGGAGCATTCTCCCTAATGC
This sequence comes from Trachops cirrhosus, assembly GCA_028533065.1. Taxonomy (NCBI): domain Eukaryota; kingdom Metazoa; phylum Chordata; class Mammalia; order Chiroptera; family Phyllostomidae; genus Trachops; species Trachops cirrhosus. The sequence continues at coordinate 6,667,432 of CM052541.1, read as the reverse complement.
AACATTCCCTACCACCATTGCAAGAGTCCCTTTTCCCCTCTTGTAATAATCCTTTTGAATAAAGTCTCTCCTTGCCAATGTCCAGAGTTTGTTTTATTTGACTTTATACTCTGGCTGACTTGAGACTTCTTCTTTATATAAGCATATTCAACACCAATCCAAAAGAACCTATGCACCTCAATGTTCATAGCAGCACAATTTACAATAGCTAAGTGCTGGAAACAACCTAGGTGCCCATCAGTAAATGAATGGATCAAAAAACTATGGTACATTTACACAATGGAATTCTATGCAGCAGAAAGAAAGAAGGAGCTCCTACCCTTTGCAACAGCATGGATGGAACTGGAAAGCATTATGCTAAGCGAAATAAACCAGGCAGTGAAAGACAAATACCATATGATCTCACTTTTAACAGAAACCTAAACAACAAAACAAAGAAACAAGTAAAATATAACAAAAGACACTGAAATAGAGGACAGGTTGTCAGTGCCCAGAGGGGAGAGGGGAGGGAATTTCAGGGGAGAAGGGAAGAGTTTACAGGAACAAATATAGAGGACACATGGACAAAACTAGGGGAGTTGGAAAGGGGAGGGAGGAGGGGAGGAATGGATGGGCAGGCTGGAATGGGAATAAAGAATAGAAACTGTACTGAATAATCTAAAATAAAAAAGTTAAAAAAATTTAAAAAAGCATATTCATACATTTTTATTACTGAATAAAGTGCCCAGGAGTCTCCATGCCTTATTTGCATAAATTCTAATAATTTATTTCCTGAATTCAAAGAACATTTACCTCTAAGTCTAATGAATTTACCTCTAGTTTACTTGAGTCTAAATTGGTTTATTCCCAGACATGGAGACTACTTGTTTGTCTTGTGGCTTTTTCTTTTCTCCCTCTGGTTTACAGTAAAGGTCAGAGTCCCTGGGTCTTGGGTGGCTGAGGAGGACAATGTTTGGTTTTCAGGCTCCTGCTGGGGTTCCCCAGACAAGGGGCTACAGGCTCCTCCTCCTCCATCCTAATGTCTCCTAGAGCCTCAGGCTCCACCCCTTCAATGCGCTATTTGTACCAGTGGTCCTCAACCAGTGGTACTGTTGCTCCCCAAGGGACCTTTCACAATGCTGGGGGCCACATTTGGTTTTCATAACTGGGAAGAAGTGATTACTGGCATCTAGTGGGTAGGAACCAGGGGTGCCGCGAAACATCCTACAATGTGCAGGACAACCTTCCGTGACAAGAATTATCCAGCCCCAAATGTCAATAGTGTCAAGGTTGAGAAGCACTGATTGACAAGAGCATCACTGATCCTGACAAATTTAATCAAAGAACACTTGCTTATTTGAAACCTGGCAGTGGGACAGCAAGGGATATACCTATCTTCATCCAATCACACCATGACTTTTCTTTGAGGCACTTAAGCTCCCGGAGAAAAAAAAGGATCAATGATTTGGCAACAAAAATTTATTTGTTAGTTTGCAACATTAAGTACAACATATACAACTTCACAGGGTTACAATCCAATATTTGTGCTTTGTAGGATAAGTAAACATTCATTAAAGCACAGCAAGGGTACACATGGTATTCTGAGATTGTGTAAAAAATAAATAGATCCTTTTTCATTTAATAGCCTTTTTCATTCATACAAAGAATTTTCAGCTTGAGATGGTGGATAAATTTTAACATTTGATTAATGTGTCAAATTGCATGAAGAACCTAAATTTGGACTATTTATGTAGCAAATGCCTAATGAGCACCGGGGAGGATTCCTGGGGTGGGTGGTGAGAGGGGAAATGCGGCTTAGGAGGCAGCTTTCTTGACGTTCCAAGATGTGGATGATGCCTAAGGCCAGCATGGCTGGTGTGGGGCCTTGCTCCCATGTCAAATTCCTGCACAATCTTTAAAAATAGTGCAAAGGCATAGTATTCCAGGGAATCCACAATAAACACTTCCTTCGATCAGGAAAATAAAAGCCAGCGTAGCTCATTGAGTTGAAAGGAAGGGAGGCTCATGAGGGAGAAGTTAGATACTTTCATTTTCCAAAAGACTAAATCTCTGTTATTAAAATACTTAACTGTATTAAGGTTTTCTTTTCCCCAAATTAAACGCCAATATCTTTGAATCAGGAAGAGTCTATGATCCTAACTCGTCCTGTCAAATCCTCCACCCACCAGTCTGATTGCCATCTGAGTAGCAGGTCTGCGTACAGCTACGCACCAACACATCTGTAATGAAACCGCTGAGCTTGAGTACCAATTTGTGACCTAAGACAACAACCTCTTCAGATTTTATGACTCTCTAAAATAACTCAATATATTATTTAAGATAATCTCTTCATGATTTACAATAATAATAAAATGAAAGTTTATATTTTATACAAAAGCAGGTTTTATCTCAAAAGACTTCCCTTTCTTTCTTTCTCTGATTATTATTTTTTGTAGAAAGCTTTCCCTTAGGGTAAGAATTCTGTAACCATGTTGGCCCACTAACATAGGGATGGAAACAAGACAGTCTTTGATCTTTCTCTTTCTCGGCTGAACACCAATAGTTTTCTGATCAGTTAGGAATCCAGATATTGTTGGGGAGGTGTGGAACATTTTTAGTGAGTTGCAGTAAATAAATGAAGAAAACCTCATGAGAAGACATTGATGATAGTCTTACATTTCTGTTGATATCTACTGACATTAGTCTGAAAATGAAAATTTTTTTTATGTCAAAGTTCTGAAAATTTCCTGCCTATATTTCCAAGGTTCTGGAAAATTCCCAAGTGTTCCTGTGGGCTGACAGCTCTGTAATTGCTAAAAAAGAAAAAAAGTAACATAAAGTTTATAGCATAGTTTACAAAATTATGTTGACCAATAACTTTGCTTCCAGTTGATTCACATAATTGGCGATTTCACACATTTTATATTATTAAAAATATGCAACAGCCGCTTTCTTAGAATTTAGTCCTAGTTTATAACCTTTTAACTCGAGGCCCAGTAAAGTTCCCATTTTCCCTGCCACTCGAATACAAACTCTTTTGAATTCACCTGTACATAGTATTGATTTGTACAGATCTATATTTTACTTTTCCTCGGGTTTATTCCATGGGTAGTAGCCTTGAACAGATTTTTCTGTAGCTCTGCTAATGTGATGCAATGTTTGAGAAAGGTTAGAGCATTTAGAGCAAATCAGTGTAATCTAAGCTGGAATAAAGGAAAGGAATTCTGTACAGGGTGCAGCTGCTTTATCCCAGTTCCAGCAGCCAGTCAAAGAGACTCGGGGTACCGTCTTTCTGTTCCTCATGCATTTTGCAGTACTGAACGACCGCGTGGAAGATATCCCCCACTTTCCAGGACTTCTGATGAACCAGCCGCACGACATCTAGAAACTAAAGCAAAGCACTGTGTTAGAAGTCACATACCACAGAGGATCCTCAAAATCATCTTACTCAACCCCTCTTTCAAAGCCAACAGCTCTCCAGGCTATTTTTGAATGTCTTTGGTGACGTGATACTCTTTCCCAAGACAGTCTACTTTCTTTCTAGACAGTTCAGCTCATTGGAGAGTTCTTTCAACGGAGCTGGAATCTTTCTTTCTCACAGCAGTTGCCATTCATTGATGAGAGGGACTGGATGAAATTTTTCTTTCAAGATTCTGCCTTTTCAATATTTAAACAGTTTCCTCTGGTCTGAGTTGCTCTGGAATAGACTTTCTAACTGGATGGTATAGTATGGCTCCCAATACCTTCTATATGTGTCACAAATAATCTCTTATTAGATATATATATTTAGACCAAATAAACCAAGTGCTAAACTTTTGTGTTGGGTCCCCTATTGATTCCCCATTCCACCAGGGAAAGGCCCTTCCCCCATCATCAAGCACTAGGAGAGGCTGGCTTTCCACTGCAATAGGAAAAAGAAAGCTTGAGGAAGCGCCTTATTTCTACTAGCTTCAAGTGACCACAACTGAGAAAGTTTTTGGCTGCAGGAAAACTGTGAGCTGAAGTGTCAGAAGATGGGGGGAAATCGTTATAGATCATCCCTTTCATGGTATTGAATACTTTGGGATGGAGCACAGCCTGAAGACCTCTCAAACTCTTGAGTAAGATGCTTTAAAAAAGTAACAATTATTAAGAGCCCAAATCTGAGGAAGTACTTTCATGCATGCAATCTCATGAAATTCCATCAATACCCTGTGAAGTAGGCATTAATGGGTGAAAAAATTGAGGGCTAGAGAGATAAAAAGTTGGTAATATGATGTATGGTTTTCTAACACTCCAGTCCAGTGCTATGTCTACCCCAGCACAGGGCTGCATTTTGGTGGTAGAACACGGCCTTGATATCTATTTGGAGTACTGGGAGGAAAGACTGGCTGGGGATGTGATCCAGCTTTAGGAAGAAGAATGACCTAGTCAGAAGATGCAGGTTGTGGTTTAGTGACTATTTCTTCAATGTTTCCTTCTAGGATTTTTTTTTTGCTCTACTCCTTTTGTGTTTGCCCAGATTTTTAAGATCAGCCAGAAATGCTAATTTCTATCTGTCTTTTTCCTTCTCTCCAGCTTGAATTTGTTAATTCATTTCAGTTTCTATGAAGTCATCTTTCAAAGAGCTACCATTGAATTATGTTTCCTCCCACAGCTGTTTGCAGAGTGAGAGAAATCAGCACTTTATTGTACTTGCTCGCTTTGTGTTGGCTTAATCAGAATAAAGCAGTTTTCTAGGCTCGGAAATGAAGTACGTAACTTTTAATACATAGACATATAAACATTATCTCAGAGTTTTAGGATGATATAAAAAGGGAGACGGATGGGAGGCTGATGGCGACTATGTTATAGATAGTAATCTCCCAGGAAAGAACAACATCTTAGCCATCTTGTAATATCCTGTGCCTGGACTTAATAGAGACTCAATAAATATTTGCTGAGTGACAGAAGAAATGAATGTTCAAATGTAAGTCAAATAAATTCAAGATGATTAAGAAGACTATTTGGTATATGGAGTGACATCCGAATCATTACAGATGAACCTAAGTATGTATTCTTGAGTTTTATGTAATATATTTGCACAGATAAAATTAAAAATAAACATGCATATCTCAGGCTGCTTACTCCATAATTTTCTGTTGATACGATGCTCATTAGAAGTCATTGGAGACCATGGATCTAGGTGAAGGCTGAACAGAGCTGAGACTGGGGCATGGTAGCAGGCAAGGAGCAAAATAAAAGCTGGTTGCGGAGCACACCTTCAATGGCCCAGCAACCAAGAGTGAGTGTTTTAGGGGGTGGATAAGCAAGACCTTTCTTCACTGCTCATTACAACAGCAATGGAGGTTTAGCTCCATCAGCTCCTTTGGCCTCAGTCACAGAACTTCAGAGACTCTTAATTGTCTGGGACCCCTCACAATTCCTCCTACCTTCTTGTCTATCCTATTTCTGAAATTTTAGAAAGCTTAATCCTTTAGGTTAAGGTTTTACTTAAAATGCAAATCCCCTTACATAGGGGAAGATTACCAGCAGCTATTAGTAAGTTATGGAGATGAATAAAAATACTTTTTTGAGCCATTACTTGTATCCTGGTGTGTGTAAATGGTCTGAGGCATGTTTTCTATTGGACAAAGTGGTAAAAATATGAGGCATTAGGGAGAGCGGGAGAAAGGCTAAGATGTGTTCGCCTGATTTGATTAACCAGACTTTTTCAGCTCTTACTGGAAGTCTAGAGAGCAGGTGCTCCCAGTGCAAAAGGCATGAACATCAAGTTTCTGAGGTCTCACTGTAAAAGATCATAGATTGTTGATTTCTCAAGATTTCCGTCAAGGGTCACCAGTGGCCTTCGTCAAGACAGATCCCTTGAGAGTATCTCCTCCCCCTTAACATGTCTGATAAAGCTGCAGTCAACATAACATACACAGAAATATAAAATGAGCCTTAGTTCCTTTCTTTTTTCTTTCTATGAATCCTGGTTCACTGGATTACCACTTTGCTCCCAACTTTCATCTCTGAGTCACTTCTCTGAAAGAGAGTCGAAGTTCTATGGAAGATACCAATAATTGTTAAACCTTTCCCAGAAGGCCCTCCGCAGCAGACCTTTCTAGAAGCCCACTATCACTTTTTCCCATCTGTATGGGAACCGCTGAAGGAAGGTCTCCCTATGTGTTTGTCCCAAAGTTGTCACAGTGCTCTATCAGCAAGGCCACTGTGCCAATTATCTGTGCAATGGTCACAGACTGGAATCTGTCTCCTGATTTCTAAGTCCAGGCCAATATACTAACAATAAAGCCTTTAAAAGGGATCTGGTCCCACTAAATATACCCTGTTCTCAGGCAGTTACTTAATCTCAGACACTGAGGTCTTGAAACATCTATGGGGCTGATGAGTGGGAAGGTCATACACTTTCCTTCCTTCATTTACAAAAACCTCTAGATAAAAAAGAAACTTCTGTGTGAAGAAGCCAGGAAAGAACATTTCCAGCTCATTACCATAGCCTTTTAAAACCACATTCTAAGTAGCAGCTGATCCTACATTTTTCATTGTGTCTCTCCATCGTGCCTTTGTAATTTCATAATCAGCTTTCGTATGTCAGGGATCTGGGTTTTTCTTTCCAATTAATTGAAAAAATAAAAGTCAAGATTGTCCTCTTCCTGCCACTTCAGAATCAATAATAATTAGATTCCCTTCATATATGTCATAGTTGGCATTTCCCTGAGCAAATGTTTTGTCTTAGGAAACTAGAAGACTTTATCTCCTGTGATGGTGTATCATTGGTAGATGCATTTCAAATGCAGGTGGCTTTTAGATTCTCTGGTGCATTTACCAAATTAGGTTGCTTACCAAATCACGTGGTGGGATCTATGGGAGCTGTTGCAAATTGTGTGAGTTTTTTTGAAAACATTCAGCATAGATTTCTGAAGGCAAATACCTAGCTTTGCTCCAAGGCAGAATTCCATGTCATTAAGCACAAGTGAGCCGGTTTTCACATTGCTCGTGTGACGATGGCTTGTATAGCTGTGGTTCTCAGCCTTGACTGTGCCCTGAAACCGTCAGGGACCTATGTAAGACCCCGATGCCTGGGTTTCATCCCAAGAGGGGATTCTGATTTAAGTGGCCAGAGCATTGAGGGTTCTAAAATCTCCCCAGGAGGTTCTAGCACACACTGAATTTGAGAATCATGACCAAAGGATTCAGTTCAAGAACATTTCTTATGTTTATAAGCGAAGAGAGAGTACATATTATGGACTGAATGTATCCCACTCGGAAATCCACATGTTGAAGCCTTAACCACCACTGTGCTAGTACTGGGAGGTGGGACCTTTGGGGCAAAACAGGTTTAGGTGAGGTCTTGAGGATGGAACGCCTATGGCAGGATTCAAACCCTTACAAGATGAGGAAGGGACACCAGAGCCTTCTCTCTCTGCTGTGTGAAGACACAGCTAGGAAGAGGGTTCTCACCAGCAACTAAATCTGCTGGCCCCTAGTTCCTGGACTTCCCAGCTTCAAAACTGTGCGAAATAAATGTCTGTTGTCTACCCCACTCAGTCTATGGTATTCTGTTATAGTAGTCCAAGCCGACTAAGACAGAATCTAATTCTTCCTTATTTTTCCTTCCTTAACTGTGTACTTCTTCAAAACTGAGACTTTGCCCTGGCCAGAAGCACAGTTGGTTCCAGCATCGTCTCAATATGCCAAGGTTGCAGGTTCAATCTCTGGTCAGGGCACATACAAGAATCAATTGATGGAAACGACAAATCTCTCTCTCTTTCTCTCCTTCTTTCTCTTTCCCTCTCCCTTCCTCTCTCTCTCTTAAATCAATAAATAAAAAATTAATACCCTGGGACTTTAAGGGTACTGTTTTGGGGAAAAAAATAGGCTAATAGTCAATATCATCAACATTTTCTCTGTTATTCTCCTTCCACCACTTTGCATGTGGAATGGAATGAGAAATTAGAAGTGAAGTGAATTTTTTTTCTGACCCCCACTTTCTTGGGAAGGTAAGCATATAACTGTTTCCTCTCTTTCCTCTTCTATGCACTGCTCCCAGGAAAAGGAAATCATTCTGAAAGCAGTCTGAAAAGTGAGAAAGGCACTGGGTTTGCTGTGAGGCGGGTCACCAGCCCACTGCAGTTCACCCAGGCTCACTGAGTTCAAACAGAAGAAAAGAGCCAGAGATCAATGATGCCTTGGATCCTTAAAAAGCAGGACAATTAGCCAGTTGGTGTAATTTTTTTAAAGCATTTGCTTTCACGATTCTTTCTTTGGTCTCATATAAAGTGGATTCAATTGAACTGATGTCAGGGTCATTGTGAATTAAATTTACAAGCTGTTTCAGACCATCAGGTGTCAGGAATCACAACAATGTTGCCCTGGAATTTAGCATGCTTAAAAGCCACCCAAAATTCTTCCTGTCCTTCAGAATACTTCCTGTGGCAGATGGTCTGAAACGTTAGTGCTCATCAGAATCACTGCACTTGAGGGAAGTTGTTAAAAATGCACATTCTTGGGGCTCCACTTCTAGAAGGGTCTAGAAATGTGAACTATAAATAAATGCTCCAGGTGATTCAGTACATTTGGCTCATGGTCTCCGTGTAAAATTTACTATTTTGGTGTGTTTTTCATCTCCCTTGTCCAGAATTGGTTTTCTTCATATTTCAAGGTTGCTATTTACAGCCTGAGCCTCTCATGGTTTATGTTCTCCCTACCTTGAGTCCTTCTAGAACTAGAATCTAAACTCCTCGAGGGCAGGAAATATTGTCTCTTTTGTTCTCTGTATCCCCAGAACCTAGAACAGTGCCTGGCAGATTATACATGCTCAATGAATGCTTAATAAATATTCTGAATGTATGACTTTTAGGTAGACTTAGCATTTTAATAAATGGGCAAAATGCATTGAAAGAGAAAGTTTGAAAATGAATGTCTCATTTATCAGAGAGGTATATTGGGCACCCAGAATGTTCAGAATTTGCCTTTTGGGTTGAAATAGGACAGGAATTAGTTTTAAGTTGACTTTATGTGCTCCCCAACTCCAAGGTCAACAGTGGGAAACATAAGCTGCTTTACCGTGTTCATTCATGATATTCTCTGCCCTGTTAGTTTATGCCTGTATTTTCACAGGGCAGAAGGGTTAATAAGCTGGAAATACCATAAGGGAAAAATGTTGGCTAAATTAATTTATTCCCTAAAAAATCAGAAATCACACAAATAGGGACTACAGGTATATATTTCTGAATGGTGTTTAATCCTCAAGTGACAGTGGGAAAATGACACTTGGGAACTTAACCTTCTCCAGGCTGGTAGAAGCTAGGGAGATGCTGCTGCTCTTTCGTGACATGGCCTCATCAGTGGAGGCCACGGTCTCTCCCCCACACCACCTCACTAGGGCCACCCAGTCACCCGGCTAACTGCGAAACAATCAGAATCAGGTCTCCAAAGGCACTACTGATTTAAAAAAGGCAAAATTCTGCTTAAAAGTTTGATTTATTTAACCAGCCCTGTCAGAGACAGCAAATGGTACCCATTTATAGAAAGCCACTGTGTGCAGAGAGTCTTAACCAACTGCAAAAGAAAAAAATGAGATTTTCTTCTTAACATTATGTTGCTTGGAAATAAGATCCTGATGCTAAATAGAATGAATTGGATCACCGTTTGATGTTTTTCTAGATAAAACTGGTGGGACACTTCTTGTCTCAGGAAAACAGTAATGAGCAAAGGTAGGTATTCTCTTTGAGAACTGACAATCAGAGGGGATAAATTAATATCATCAGGGTGTGATTTGCATAATCCAAGTGTTAGTGACACAACCCTTGGGTTTTCACCTAATGGGACATTCTCAGGCACATTTTTACATAAACCATATGTTGGTTCTTCAAAATGGTGGGTTGTATGAAAATCTTTTTCATTAAGAGACCATCTGAAAATGCACCGTGTAATGCTCTGGGGATGAAGTCGGCAAACAATCTGTCTTTCATTCTCCAGGAGTCTGAGAATGTATTTCCCCTAGAATGTCCTTGTTCTTCTCGGCAAGGGGTCTTTGGGATTGTACAGGGCAGGATGGAGGGATCAGCTGTAGAGTGCTCTTTCCCTTCACCTTTTGCACTGGGCAGGAGAATTTATCCAATAGTAAATCACTCATCACCTTGCACACAGAGTATAGGTTAGTATATCGATTCAGGTAATGTAGAATGGTAGGCACTCCCAGGCACCAGGAGAAATATAAATTACTGGTTGGAGACAGGTTGAAGTGGGAGAAGGCATGGGAAATAAATTTGGTCCCCTTCTCGATTTTTCCAGTGGTCAGTTTCATTGGTCAGTGTTGCAGAGACAGGGAAATTATTCTAACTACCATATGCATGGCAAGATGGTAAAGGGTCTTTCATTTCAGACTGCTAGATTTTGACAGTGAGAATGAGAATACAATTACACATTTAAAAATTAGATTGTAACTCCAAGGCGATTTTACTCGAGAAAGACACACTCTTGAGAGGCATGCGTGGAGAGAGCAGCTCCAGGATGAGGCTCCACCATCTCTATCTGAGGACTTTCTCATGGACCAGCCTCTCAGCATCCTGACTTGCTCATTTATAACAAAGGGACAGTAACGTCCATTTTCCTCTTCTCATAGGATTGGTGAGAAAAAAGTACAATAAGTAGGTGGAGATACTTTGTGACAGTAAGTCATTTAAAAAATGCAAAGTGGCAGTGATAGGCAGGATCCTAAAACAGCTCCCAAGGTTTTCTACCCTAATGCTTGATACCATGAGTAGGATGAGAGAATTATGCTCCTATCATGTTACCCTACATGGCAAAAGGGTTCCTCAGTTTTTGAGTTGAACAAATGGGAGACCACCTGTTGAGCCTAAGCTAATTGCATGAACCCTTTAAAAGCAGAGTTTTCTCTGGTTGGTGGCAGAGGTAAGAAAGATTGATAGCATGAGAATGTGGAGGGGCCATATGATAAGGAATGTGGGCAGCTTTTAGAAGCTGAGGGTGGCCACTGGCTGATAGCCAGCAAGGATCCGAGGACCGAAGCCCACAAGGGGCTGAATTAGGACGACCTGAACAAATGTCAGCATGTTCCTCCCCAGTTTCCAGAGGAGGGCCCAGCCAGGCCGACATCCTGGTTTCTGCCGTACAAGTCCTTGAGCATGGAGCACAGCACAGTCTACCCGAACTTCTGATAGCAGATATCGGTGCTGTTGCTGTAAGCCAGTAAGCTGGTGGCAGTTTGTTATACAGCAATAGAAAATAAATATGGCACCACTACCATTCACACTTTCAAATGATGGACAGCTGAGCTTGAAGATAGAGGAATTTTTGCCTTAATCTTAATAAACAGGATTCTACCACAGTTATTGGTAGGTCTTAGAAGTATGGATTTAGAAAGACAGTGGCAAATTGTGATGTTGGTCCAGGATGTATTCCCTAGTTTTATATTTCTGTTAATGAGAAAGTCCCCCTCCTGCAAACCTGTTTGGTAGGGAACTAAAAATGCCCTCTTCTCGGTGGCATATTTTAAACATGCCACAGTCCATTTTAAATATCAGTGTGACCTCCCTTTTGTTTCCAGGATCTATCGAGCCTTTCCTTCTACCTTTGGTTTAAATGAGTGCTATGAAGAGGTTTGTTTTTGGAACAAGGATATGTAAAAAACCCAGACTCTTTGAAAAAGTTCCCATCTCAATTTACTTTGTCATCTTCCCCAATGAGCTGAGACAAACTGAGGGTTGAAGAAAAAGTAATCATGATTACATTTATGTCATGGAAGTCTTCAGAGTTCTAGGCACAATTTTAAGGTGAACAGTCAAGAACCAATAATTCAAATTTAAATGGATTAACCTGGCATTTACTGCGTTTTCAGCAGTGATAGAAACACAGGCTCCACTGATATCCCACACGAAACACCATACCTTTTCAACTCTGTTTTCCTGAGATTTCTTAAAGTAGATGGTAGGAATCCCAAGTTCAGAGGCAGCGATCCACTGCAGGGTGGCTCGAAGCTCAGCGTCGGGACACTCTGGCTCCAGGTCAAAGTTGATCACCAGCAGGCTGCCCTGGGGGCTGGCTGCTCCCACAGGTGCTCCAGGGACACATTCTGAACACAGACAACGACACAGCCTCACCACGCTTTCCACAGGGAGAGCGCGGGCCAATTGTGTGCCAAAATGATGGGAAGGTGGCTTACCCTCTCCTTTTTCTGACTGTCCTTTAAGAATCTCCTTTTCTTCTACTAATTCACTTTGGGAGAAAACAACAGTATATGGTTGGTAATGTTTAGGAAGAGTAAGCTATAAATGGAAGATGAGGCGATGGGTTTTATTGATCTAAAAGCTTCTGAAGTTTCATTCTACATTCCTTGTTTTCATAGACTGAAGTGATACTAGGAAAATACCGATGTGGCTGTGTTATGTAGGGCTACGGGCCTTCAATGAATATTCCACCCCTAAGAAACACAAAGGCCAGAGAAACCTTTGGCTTTAGTAGGGATAGTTGGTGTGGGAGACTCTGAGAGAGGCATCCTCCTCAAACTTCTTTCTATTGCCCTTCAGAAGCTTGAACAGTACAGGAGACATCGTGTTAACTAGTTTTGATTGGAGGGTTTATCCTTCTTTTATTTTACCTGTCATTGAAAGGATCGTGTTTCCAACTTGACACAATGATTTTTATTCTGTATTATGACACTAACATAAATGTGCATTTTAGCCTAGAAAGATATTTTTTTCTACATGCATGTGGTTCTTTGATCTGAAATAAGGGAAAAGACAATCAATGAACTGCAAACTTAAATTGTACAACATAAAATATCTCAATTCATTGACATTTTTCTTCTTTTTATCGGGAGAATGTCGTAAGCTGGATGTGGTTTAGAACTAAAGATTCATAACTGAAGTATTCCCTTAGATACAAAAAATTCAACATTTGAGGTGTTTTCAAACACTGAGTATTTATCGTGGAGCCTTGAATGCAGTGGGAAGATGCAGCAAATATTTGCCAAAATGAGAACATATGGCCCAGCAGTTTAAAGGAACTGGCCACTTTGGGAAGCCCATGGTTGTCCTGTGTTTTCGTCCTGTCTAAAAATTAAAGTACAAGGTTCTTAAAAATGTGTTTTTATGAGAGAAGTTTCTCTCTTACACTTTATCTTAATGCTAAGAGCCAGATGATAAATTCCACTGTATCCCTGATATTGAGAGAGCCCAGTTCTTACATGCACACCTTCTGCGTAACAGTTACATGGAAGGATGCCCAATGTCCTAAGGGTCTGGATTTCCTGCTGGATCTCCATGCGGGTAACATGAAGTGAAATGACACGCGGTCAGTACAGTTTCTGCTCTTACAAAGCTATGCGACGCTGCTATGGGTGGTGGTGGTCTTGGTTTTCCCTGGGTTCATATAGTCTGTGGGGTTGTAGGCTCATACCGTGGACAAAGATGGAAACAGCAGCTAAATAAATGTTTCCTGAAGGAGAAAAATAACTTTGTCCCAAAGTAGTTTTTTATTTGTTTTGTACTCCCACAGGCAAGATACTTGATTATATAATAAAGCAAAAAATGCTTTAGCTATAGAAAGTAATTGAGGAAATAGGTCAGAGGACTGATTTTGCCCTATAGTTTATTTTCATTTCTTTCTGAAATCTCAGAACTCTTCAAATAATAAGCTAAGTCATCATGGTCAAAAAATAAATTGCAATTCACTTAATTTTCCGGAAGCATCACAGATTCTAGATGTAGTCCTGACCTCACATCGCTCTGCCAATATCGTATGGCATACGTTTGTGCTTCTCTCAGTGCGTTTTCCCCTTGCTCCTTTAGAAGGTCCTCATGGTGCAGGGGGCAGAGTCACTGCTTGAGAATGGCACATCTCCAACATGAACTATTTGGTGTTAGGCACACTTAGTAGTAATAATCCCAGGTGTCTATAAGTAAAGGAAAAGCCATCACACTGGAATATATTGAACAACAGTCTTTGTCGGTTGGCATGGCACCATTTAAATAGATTTTAGCTTCTCAGTGCCCAATGAGGTAAAATGACATCTTTCTAATTATATGGATGAGCTTTATCAGAAATGACTCTATCATAGGGGGCAGCTTTGAAATCTGGAAAGGAGGTGATGGCAGGCGAGGGCTATTCTAGGCTTGAGTTCTTGCGCCAGTGACATGGAACCACACATGCCTGGGACCACAGCAGCACAGACATCATGAAATCAGTGGCTGGGCACAACCTGAATGATCACAATGGATTGCCAGATGGAATTGGAGTGGCGGTCTCACAATCACTGCATCTCCGAGGCTACTTACTTAATCATGGGAGAAGATGGCATGCTTTCCTGATAAATGTCCAGGTCCATAATGCCAAGACTGCTAGTGGCACTACTGTTGCCATTGCTGACAAAGCAAAAGTTTACATATTAATGCCAGTCTCCACCACCTGGCCATACTGATAATCTACTGTTCTCAGGGGTCCTTCCTTTAGTTCCCAGAATAATATTGCTTTGTGTCTCGGACTTCTAAATTGATATTTATTTTTGACCAGATTAGGAGACAGCACAGCAAAAGACATTTTTGGCTCAAGCCAGCCTCCATCAGTGTGGTCTCATTTCTGCAGTGGTGTTATGTTTCACCGGGTAGATCTCACCTAGTAGGTAACAATCAGGATGACATTTTTCTTCCTCATTCTAGTTACAGTAAAGATATTTACCTACTAGCAAAAGACCCACAGAAACTAAGATACATCTGAGAATTCTGGCTGGGAAAGATACTGGAACACTCATCTGCCTGCTTTTGACCGAAACCAGTGGGTGCACATTATCCCTTTGCCATTCAGGGGATTTTTCTGAGGGACATTCCACAGGATGTACACCTGGCTCGTTTTTTGTTTTTCTTTTTAACTATAGAATTCACATGTACGAAGTTTGGGGAATGCCAAGTTTTATAGTTCCTTTATCTTAAAATCTTTGAGAAGCAGCAACATCTGCTACCTCATGCGTCATGGAGAAGGAGGGACTGCCTATTGCGCCATTTTCAGAAGTTGCACAGCCAACACACGGTCAAGTTACTGGCCTGAAACTTACTTACTGAAACGGAAGAGTTGAGCTAAGTTTTGGGTTCTGTCTGTACTTGCAAAATGGAAGGCATTCAATTTCACCAAACCCATTGAGTTTCCTCACATCTTCTCTATTTTCCAATGACACCTCTTCCAAGTAAGGTTTCCAAAGGGTGAGACCTGGTAATAATGGTGTGTTGCAAGGGGGCAGGCTTCCCTTGGGAACACTATGAGGAACCAGCTGTAGTCCCCTCATTTCAGATTCCTGTCTTGGGTTTTTTGGGGGGCGTAGTGAATATATTCACTGATTGAAATCTGATGACTCAGACCTTGTGCTGAAAGTGATGAATGCTATCAACTTCTGCACAGTCCAAGGATTCCAATTCTCATTGCTTGTGGGCTCCACATTGTTTTTGGAATTTTAGACAAGTCGTTCAGCAGTGTGAATTTTTTCTATGTCCAAACAGACTGACCCACCAGAACTAAAACTTTCAAGGAACCAGACACCCAGATGTATCTGACACCCATTTTCAACTGGCCTGTATGTAAAGTCTCCAGTACTAAACAAGACTTCAGGCTGAAACGTGGAGATTCTTTTGTTACCCGATAGAGGGAAATTTTTAGTTTATATCTACTAACTGGCTGGGGTCCAATCGGATCTGACCTCTGATTAGCTCCTTTCTAGTTTTTCCACCACAAAAATGGAGAAAAGGGCAGGAAAAGCAGAGGAACAGCCAGGCCAAACAACACAATACAGTGTGGAAACACTTGCCTCATGTAAACCCAGCCTGGGTTGCATCTGAAATACAAATGAACCAGAAAGAAAGTATCAACCATACCAGGTGTAACAGCAGCTCTTATTAAGAAATTCACAGTTGTCATCATTGAATGCATTCGCTGGGGCTTGCAGAGAAAGGAACACAGCTGACTCTCAACCTTGACCAAGGTAATTGAAGCCATTATTGGATATTAAGATACCTTTCAGCACATATCATGACAGGCAGACACCTTGTGCTAGCGGGAACTTTCTTTTTTGCACTCTCTATTAGGAACCCTCCGCAGAGAATGATTTCAAATGCACTTCTGAAATATGTGTTGAGACCTCTTTCCCTGGGAAGTCAAGTGAAGAGCAGGTACCTCATGGATCGCTCACTGAACTGCAGAAAGCTACTTGTGTCGTCTGGGTTGTCCTCCTCGTTGGCGAGCTGGGACCAGCTTTCTGTGCTCTCCCCGCTGCTGCTGGGAGGGTTGGGAGCCTCACTGGGGGCTCTCCCTTCTGTCGGGACTTCAGCCTCTGGTCCATCTCTGGCATCAAGGCTGTCACTGTAGGTGGTAAGATATTATTACCAAGAGTGGGAGCGCAAGGCTGCTCTGTTGAGCATGAGTCTCTGCCACTGAGTAGGATGTCCTTGGACACAGGTGCAGTCTCTTCTTTTAAGCTGAGACTTTTGCCCTATGGTGCCCTAGGTCCCATTTTGCTTTTTTCAGGGTAACTCTCCATCAGTTCTCCCATCTCTTCATTTGATCTCTTTCTTTTAACCCCTCATTCATTTCAAAAATACCTGTATGTAGTACCCTGGTCTCCATACGTAAGAATTATGGAAGGGCAGTGGTGTTTGAAATGATGACCCTCAGAGCATCCTCCCTAGAGATTATGATTCAGTGTTTCTGCAGAAAGGCCCACCCCTGTGGTTCCAGTGCAAGCGGTAGGTGGACCTTGCTGGGAAAAAAATGCCCACCCCAGTTCTGGTGGTTTCCAAAGTCATTTTGCCTAGAAATGCCTCTAAACATATTTTTTCCTTACAGGCATATTTTTACACCATCCTCTTCCTTTAAAACTTGTAATTTATATCAGCACCGCTTTGCTGGATTAGTGCTTTCTAGTTCAAGTAAGTTCTCCAGAAATTTTAACCCTTGATCTGACAGGCTTCACTCCTTGAAGCTTCTCTTCTCTGGCTCCCCCTGAAGTTCTCCTTGTCTGGACACTTTTTCCTTGAAACTTGGTTCTCTGTTTTGCTTTTAGGGGTCACTACAGCCAGGTCTGATGGTTCACTGCCCTCCTTTCCAGTTTGTCCCTAAGCAACCTCATCTGCTCTCCTGCCTAAAATATCTTCCAAGACTGAGCTCCAGCCAGGACCCCTCTCCCTGATTCTGCGGTTCTATTCAGCTGGTCTCCTGACCATATCCAATCTGTCTCATTAACATCTCAAAATCAATCTTTCTAAAACAAATTCTGATGGCTCTTCATCATCTTCCTGTGTTTCTTATTTCCATTGATTTTCCTGAGTGCCTGGGCTTAAAATCTTGCAGTGTTCTGCATTCAGCCCTCTACATTCAATCAGTTGCTGTACTCTTTCAGTTCCATCTCTAAAGTATCTCTCACATACTTATCTCTGTCTCTATGCTCATAAAATACTCTTAATTTAGGTTCTTTTAAATTACCAGAATTTTAGATTTGAAAGAAACATCATAGATTTCTAGTAGATTAGGATGCTAATTACAGTGAGGTCCAACAAGTTTGGTACCAGACATTGGATCTCAAGTTTTGAGACTGGTGGGCATTGCATCCACTGTTACTCTGGCTGGACTATGGTGTATCAGCCTCCAAACAGAGAGATCCAGCTGTATTTCCTCTTAAAAACCTTCTACACAATGCTGCCAAATGGATGTTTCTAAGACCTATCTTTGACCATTCTTACCAAAACTTACAAGAACCCTGTGAAGCTAAACTGTGTCCTTCAAGGTCCTCCCTGCCTACCCAGTTTTATCTGCCCCCACCCTAGTCATTACTAAGCAAACAAAACACCTGTTGTTTCTCAAACATGCCAGGGATTCCCTGCCTCTTGGTCTTTGCCCCATTGCTTCCTCTGACCAAGTGCTGGCGACAAGGGTGCTTTGAGCTCTGTTCCTGCAGTCCAACCCCAACCCTGACCCTGACCCTGACCCTAACCCTAACTGTAGCCCCAACCCTAACCCTAAACCTAACCCTTCCACCACTTGTCATCTATTCAGCCTCTCAAAGAGAAATAATAATGTCCATCTCACCAGGGTTTCTGCAAGAAATAAATTAGGAAATAAAGGTTATTTAATGCATTTATCTTAGTGCCTAGATCCCCAACCCTAAGATTCTTTCTCACAGCATTCTGGAAAGGTGTGGTACTGTGGTGTGGCTGTTTCTAGCACGCTGTGCTGCTAACACTTGGTTAAAAAAGATCCTTAATAAGACTGATTTTTCTTTAAAAAATGTTGATATGCTTCCAAATTAAGCAGAGAGAAAGGAAGAGAATTGATGCAGCCAGAGAGAAATTTAGTGAATTTAGTTAAATTCAAATGAAAGAAAATTTCATTGATAACAAATAGAAACAATAGACATATTCCACAAAAAGTGGAAATGAGCCAAGGACTGAGCATAGAGGAGAGAGCTCCAAAACCATTTATTTGCTAGTTACAAAGTGAGTTCCTAGATAATATTTTTTACTGAATTAGGACCTCGTGTTATTAGAAAAATTTATTCCAGGATATTTCATACTAAAGCAGAAGTTACATCTCAGTGATTGACATTGAACATCCAGGTTACAAATGAGTCTGTCAGAGTATTTTCTTTATCTTAATAATTTCATGCTCTGGTTTACAGTAAATTGCATATTCCACGTTGCATAACTGGGGAATTCAGAATGAATAATGATGATCAGAAACACTAGCCTTCATTTTCTCTTAAGACAATTTATAGCTGTGCTTGTTTATTTACAAACAAATGCACAGGTGTGTTATGCAGATGTGTGTATTTGGCCTCTTTCCACTTCTGATCTTACAGTTCGTGCACAGGGCTTTAGACAGTGCATTTGATACGCTATCAAATCAAATTATAGCGTTTCTGAGCTGGCAGAGACCTCAGCAATCATCTAGCTCAGTGTTCCCCAATTTCATTTATCAGCAAATCGCTGTCATGATTTTTGCCATATCTGCGTTCCCTCTGTATTATAAGAATAACAAAATGTATTATAATTAGTTTGCTTTATGTAACCTATATATGCTTATTTTAGAAAGAAATTTGAGTCATTACTATAAGTGGAAAAGAGGAATCACTGGATAGAGGTAGAGGGTAATAATAATACTAAATACAGAACTACAGTAAGGGTGTTGTTTCCACAAAGCCATGTAGTTGTTTATTACTGTAAAAATTTTTTGAAAGGGGAAATCATGACAATTAAACATTATACACCTTAAATATTTTACTTGAGCTTTAAATGCAGAAATGTATTTATTTGCCAACCTCTGGACTATAAGAGTGTTTGGTTTCATCAATGTGCTCTATTTTTCTAATCATTAATTTCTGGTCTTATTTTTATTATTTTGTTCCTTATGTTCCTTTGGGTTAAATTTAATAACCTATTTTTAGCCTAAGATGGAAATTTAGATCATTTATGTTAAATAATTCTTTAAAAGGAAACATTTGGAGGTATTAATTTCTTTCCTAAGTACTGTTTTAACTGCATCCCACCAATTTTAATGTGTCGTGTTTTCATTTTCATTCAATGCAAAATTTATTCTAATTTCCCCTGTGACTTATTCTCTTACTAGTGGATAATTTAGAAGTGTGTTATTGATTTTCAAATATTTTGGAGTATTTCCCAGACATCTCTTTGTGATTAACTTCTAGTTTAATTCCATTGTGATTGAAGAACATACTCTGTATGATTTCAATCCTTTTTGCATTTATTAAGAATAGTCTTGGCGAATGTTTTAAGTGCACTAAAAATATATATTCTGTTGTTGATGGAGTGTTTAATAAATATTAATTAGGTCGAGTTGATTGAGAATGGTGTTCAAGTCTTCTGTATCCTTATCGGTTTTCTGCCTATTCTTTTATCAATAACTGAGAGAAGAGCGTGAAATTTCCAGCTAGATTATGAATTTGTCTATTTCTCCTTCCAGCTCTATCAGCTATTGTTTCATATAGTTTGAAGTTCTCTTATTTAGGGAATTATTACTTATTTTACAAATTGGCCCCTCTCTCATTATAAAATATCCTTCTTTATTACTGATAAAATTCATTGTCCTAAATTCTACTCAGTCTGAAATTAATGTAGTTATTCCATCTTTGTTATACTTCTTTTCCCTTCATTTTATTTATAACTTATTTGTATCTTTACATTTGAAACGCATTTCTTATAGTTTATGGTAGAGTTTTGCTTTTCTAATCAGTCTGACAATCTCTGCCTTTTAATAAGAATGTTCAGACTATTAGTAATTAATGTAATGATCATATGATTGAAATTAAATATGTCATCTTAATACTTTTCCATTAGTACCATCTGTTCTTTCCTTTTTCCCTCATTTTCCACATTTCTCTGTGTCAGTTGAAACATTTTTACATTTAACCCCGCTATTAGCTTACTAGCATAGCTCTTCATATTATTTTTTAGGAGTTAACTAAAGTAGTTATCCAGGGATAACAATGTGCATCTTTAATTTATCACCATCGGCCTTCTGATGAAATGATACCAATTCACACAGAACAGAAGACTCTTACAATACTATTTTTCCATTTCCTTCTCCCCTCCTTTGTGCTGCGATTGATACATTTTAATTCTATATATGTCATAAACATTACTTTTGTTAAATCCTTATATTTTGAATAAATTTTAAAAGTAAAAAAAGTGTTTTATATTTACATACATATATACTATTTGTGGAAATCCTTTTGCCCTGTCTGGACCCAAGCTTCCATCTACACTGTATCCCTTCAGCCTGAATACGTCCACGAACGCTTCTTGTCGTGCAGACCTAGCGGCATAGTCTCCAATATTTTATTTTTGTAAAAGATCACTATTTAGGTTTTATTTTTGGTTATTTAAATAGTTGTTTTTATTTTTTAGAGCAGTTTTAGGTTCACAGTAAAATTGGGCGGAAAGAACAGAGTTCCCATACGGCCCCCTCCTCACACTCACACAGGCACAGCCCTCCACCATCCCGCACCAAGAAAGGTACATTTATTCCAGCCAGTGAAGCCACACGAATGCATCATTATCACTCGAAGAACCTAGTTCCCATTGCAGCTCACTCTGGCGGTGCATATATTACGGGTGTGGACAAATATAGAGTGACACATATCTACCATTTTAGTATCATACAGAATAGTATCGCTGCTCTAAAAATCTGCTGTGCTCTGCCTATTTATCCCTCTCTTCCTCCCTCCTAACCTCTCAGAACCACTGAGCTTTTTACTGTGTCCATATGGACACAATGTGTACTCCAGGATGTCATATAGTTGGAATTGTACAGTATGTAGCCTTTTCAGATTGTCTTCGTTCACTTAGTAGTATGCATTTAAGTTTCCTTCATGTCTTTTCACAGCTTAATAGCTCATTTCTTTTTAGTCCTGAATAATATTCCATTGCCTGGATATACAAGAGCTTATTTATCCATTGACCTACTAGAGAAAATCATAGTTGTTTCCAAGTTTCGGCAACTATAAATAAAGCTGCTGTAAAATCTTGTATGCAGGTGTTTTGTGTTGGTGTAAGTTTTGAACTCATTTGGGCAAACACCATGAAGCATTGTTTATTGCTGGATCATTTCATAAGAATACGTTTATTTTTTAAAGAAACTGCCAAACTGTCTTCCAAAGTGGCTGTACTATATTTGCATTTCCCCCACCGACGAATGCAAGTTCCAGTTGCTCCACATTCTTACTAGCTCCATACTGGCATTTTGTGCTGTCAGTGTTTGGGGTTTTGGCCTTGTCATGGGTGTGTAGTGGTGTCTCACTGTTGTTTAAATATGTGACTGCCTAATAACACATGATGTTGAACAGCTTTTTATACTGATATTTGATATCTGTCTTTTTTTTGATGATGTGTCTGTTCAAGCTTTTTATCCAGTTTTAAAAATTGGCTTGTTTTCTTATTGTTGAGTTTTGCTGGAACTAAGCCTCTCCAGTCCTGTGTGATGGTGTGCAGTTGTTCAGTTCATAGCTCTTCAGCCTGATGGGGGTTTGCCTACACACGCATGCGCGGCTTAGTGTTCGGCCGCAGACTCGAGCGGCCCTCACCGGAGACTTACGGAGTCTGTCTCTGCACAGAGCCCTGCAGTCTGTGACCGCTCAGCCGAGCGTGCCCTCTGGGCTCTGCTCAGGTCTGTCCCCTTCCACTGCTGTCTGAAAAAGGAGCCCAGGCAGAAAGCTGGGGCGATTGTCGGGCTCTCCATGTTCGTTTTCCTTCTCTCAAGGTCACGTTTGCTGCACAAGCCTGACGGCAATCATCTCATATACTTTGTCCATTTTTCTCCTTGTTTACAGAGGCAGGGCAAGTTCAGCTTCACTTACTGCACTGAGGGTGGATCACAGTTCTTTCACATTTTACTGTATTTCTCTCCACAGGTATGCCATCGAAGTTTTGATTTCAATAATTTAAAAAGATGATATATTTTATATCTAGAACTTTTATTTTCAATGATTATATTTGTCGTCTCAGAGTATTTAACAGATTTAAAACATTTGTTTACTGAATATATTGGGTGACAATGGTTAATACAATTACATAGGTTTCAGGTGTACAATTAATTCTATAAGACATCACCTGCCTTTCACATCGTGTGTTTGCCATCCCAAGTCAATATTGAACTGATTTTTAAATCTCTCTCATCCTACTTTGATTGTAGTTTGTTCCTTGACCCTGCTTTGTATCCCTTATTTTTTCAAATGTGTAAAATATATTTATTTCATATTCTGTACTTAATAATTCCAACACCCGAAATTCTTGTTAGGGATAATCCTGTCATCTGATGTTTGTGCTGAGTCTTGTTTACAATGTCTTGATTCATTGTGCATCTTGCAGTTTGAGGTTCTGAGTTAATATTCGATAGGGTTTTCTCTGTGGGAATGCTTTGAGACTTGAGCTTCAATATATGGCAATGTATTTTTGCCTCTACTAAGTTCTCACAGTGATTTTAACCTGAGGTTGTTTTAAAGTAATTTACCAGCTTGGGGGGGTCCATGGACCCCTTGGGTGGTACAAATTAGACCTCTACATATGCATTAGGGTAAGCTGTGCTAATAAATTCTTAGGGGATTTTTTCCTCTCTACCCAGAGCCCTAAACATGAAAGATAATTTTTTAAAATTCTCACCTGAGGACATGTTTACTGATTTTAGAGAGAGAGGAAGGGAGAAAGAAAGAGAAGGAGAGAGAGAGAGAGACAGACAGACATTGATATGAGAGAGAAACATCGATCAGTTGCCTCCTATACGTGCCCCAACTAGGGATCAAATCAGCAACCTAGGTATGTGCCCTGGGACCGAACCTGCAACCTTTTGGTGTACGGGACAACACTCCAATCAACTGAGCCATCCAACCAGGGCCTGAATGCTTTTTAAAATCAGCTCCGTTTTTCCAGTGGTGACCCTTTTTCCTAAGTTTGTATTTATACTAAGGACACAACTCTTCAGAATATGGAGGTTGGTGTCAGTTCTAAGTCTTAACCACTCAGGGGCCTACAGTATCATTTCCTGGTTTCTTTTAGCCTTTAGAAAATAAACTTGTATATTATTGAAACTGACAAATGCTTTGGAGACAGGTGCAGAGTCAGCTTTAACTCACCACTTTTACCTACAGTTCCTTTCATTTTCTAGCTCTGAGATGATAATGATTAATAATAATGTTAATCTCAGTCCTATATTAAAAAGTATTATATTATATTATATTTATTACATTATATTATATTAATCCAGAATTTCTAGTTGATTCACAGTGGGAGAATTTTTCAGGCTACCTAGAAAACCATAATGCTGCAAATACAAGTCTCACCTCATTCCTTCACATGGCTCTCCCCCTCATCTACTTTTTAGGTCTCATCTCAAATGCCAACATCATACCTTAAGCAGCCTCTTTGACCAACCAGAATAACTATCACAATTAGAATACTCTATCATAATTAGAATACTCTATCACATTACTCTTTATATTTTTATCATGTCACACTCTGCAAGAATGTTTTTCTGAAGGGGCTTTTCAGGCATAGTGTTTGTCTCTCCCACTGCTGCATAAGAGCCTTGGGAACAGGCACCAAATCTCTACATTCTCCTGTGTTTGCAGCCCCAGAGATAGTGTGCATTCCGGGTATCAAATATTTGTTGGATGAATACTATTTTTTTTCTTGAAATAAACATAAATGAATGCACAGCATAAAATATGTTTCTAAAAAGTCAGATTATGTCAGTGAGGGCAACACATTGATATTCAGAATCTCATTTTGGTGTTTATACTTATAGTCCCAAATTATAAGAAAGTCTGATAATTATTCTTCAATTATCTCAGAGAGCATGACTGAATTAAGAACACATCACTGCCCACCAATAGGATAATGGTTTTTCAGAAATCAAGAAGTGGGATAATTCAAGTATCTGGACAAATGTGGTGACCTAAAATACAAGTTTTAGACATGACCTCCATAATATATTCTGAAGTTGTTACTCTATTATCAAATCAGAAAGTAAGAAAGTATTATTTCAGTATGCTGAAATTTTATGAAGTTTTAGTCCCTCAGAGAGTAGCCTAAAAATATCTTCAGGACACGACATGTCCCCACCTCCGAACAGAATTAGGAGTACCTGTGTCACCTGCCTCTCTGTGAATAAATTGGTAGGAACTCTTTCATAAAGAATTGAGTTCTATATTTAGTTATTTTGACACATCAAATTTCATGGTAACAACTCAGAGATTAGAAAATGTGATCTAAATATGCATAATTTTTCTTCTTTCAAATCCTGGGAAGTCTTCTGTGTCAATAAAATTCTCACACTATTCATAACAAGTTTCTCCTGGGAAACTCTTCTCCTGGCATTGAGGCAACCCTATACGCTAACTCCAAACAACAACAGCAGCTGTAAAGCAAACATTTATTGAGTGGTAGGCACTTAAGATTCCTCTTATGACATCGTCATCATCATTATTATTATTCCAACCTATAGGCAGGTAAACTGAGGGAGAGAGATTAGGAAACTTGCCCAAGGTGACATGGTTACAAGGTTTGTTAGTGGAGTTCATGTTCTATAACAATTCTTTACATTGCTCCACAAAGAAAAATATATTTAATATTTAGGAGTCCTTATGTTTTGGAAGCAGTCGTATCTCTTGAATTTCTAAGGCTGATGATTCCACATTTTTTCCTTGTTATTATTGGAAAACAATGAGAAATCCACATTATGAGCTGAGGGAATATGTGTTTGGGTCATTATATGGAACAAAAACCTAAATCGGTTGGAGGCTTTACTCATGTATTTCCAAGACTTTTTGAAAGTCCCCAGGCTGTACCTATTTTAGGCACCCATTTTAGTCAAGATTGTATAATGGACTTTATTTATCTGCAGTCTCACAGATCACTCACTCACCTGCGGTTCTGGCAGGCACTCTTCTCAGCGTCTTCACCCCTCCCCACATCTGGGATTTTGTCCTCCTTCAAATGCTCCGCTGCTTCTTCTCGGGGGCTGCCTTTGGACGGGATGTGTTCAGGTTCGCCAACACACTCTTCTCTCTGGTCTATTTCAATCTGAATTAAAGGCACTTCCCTCGAAAGAAGTGATTGCCTGGGGTGGTTTATAGGGACACCACCATGACACAAGGAAGTTTCCTTCTCATAATCTAAACTAAGATGAGCAGCTTTCCTTGGAGAGGACCCTGGGGGATGTAGGCTTTCGGTAACAGAGTCTTTCCTCTGGTAATCAATAGACTCTTGGACAAGAAGAATTGGCCCACTTTGCACTCTGCTTGAAGCCAATCTGTTTGCACACTTGTCTCCTTGCAAGGGAGAGCCACCAGACACGGGCTCAGCATTGGCTTGGCCATCATCCGCTATAATTTTGTTCTTCCGCATGAGGGCCTCGATGGAGTTCGCCCACGTCTCATGAATTAACATGGTTGTGATCTGGTCAGTCCCACCCCTGCGATACAAGCAAGAATCGGATTTGCAGAGCCCAGTGGAGGAAGCACTGTTGACTGGCTGTACGCTCAGGAAGTCTCGCTGGCCGTTTTGAGCAAAGCCATCTAAGGAGTTGGCTTTCAGTGGCGCATTCACGGTGAGCCTGGGGCCCGGGGCTCTGCTGTCTGGCATAGACGACTGCCTGTAACACAGCGGGGATCTCAGGGAAGGTGACAATAAGCCGGCCGTCCAATCCTGGCTGCTGCGCCTGGAGGCGGTGCTGTCTTTGCTCTCTCTCTCAGCATCCCTCAGCATGTACCTGTAGAACTCCTCGGTTATGCTCTCCGTGCTGGACTGCTTGGAGGGACAGCTCGGCCTCACACTGAGCTGGTCGCTTCTCCGGCATGCCTGCTGCACAGCTGAGTTCACAATGCTGCTGGCATTCTTGCCCGCGTAGTAATCCAGCAGTAACTCAAATCCTCTGCCTTCATTTTCCATCTGGTTCACCATGAACCTGGAGAACTCGTCGGTGATGCTCTCGCAGCTTGACTGCTTGGAGACAGAGCTGGCCCTGCTCCCTGGCTGACTGAGGGCGCTCATTAAGCCCAGGCTGCTGACATAGGCCCTGGCGTTGGAGTCCTCCTCCGCGATGCTTTCACAGCTGGAGGCCTTCCGCCGCATCCACCTGTCTCCGCTGTGCAAGCGATTCCGGGGAAAGCTCTGGGCTTGCCAGACGCCATCCACCAAGGAAAACTCCGTTAGGTTCACGATCTTGGCTGCCACTTCGTTCGCAAAGATGTTGACAGAATCTGGGATGTCCTCGAGGTTCATCGACTCATCCACGACCCTGTTCATCAGCTTCTCCTTAAGCTCTGGGTGCTCATCCGTTTTCCTCTTGATCTCGCTGAGTCGCGGCGGCTTGTGTTTCCGCACAGAAGCCCCACCGGCCTGACTCTCCTTCTTCCTCTTCACGGATCGGCAGGATACGTTCGGGGTGAGCAGAAACTCACTCCCTCTTTTCCATGCACAGAACCAGGGTTGTTTCCCGTTTGAGTTGTCAAGGCAAATTGCTGCGATTTCAGTTGCCATGGAGACAATGGTCTCTGCTAATTCTTCGGCAAAGTCTGTAATGCAGTATATGTCTGTGTGTTTTGTGTGTAGCATGGACTGAGCAGGAAGTGGCAAGTCATTCCCTAACAAAGACAGATTAACTTGAACTTCACTGTTTAGAGGTGAGGCACAGTTGTACTTTTCTTGGATGTTTGGACTGAAGCTGTCCTCAGAATCCTGGGAACTGCTGTTGTACTTGGTGACCATTGGTGTCCTTTCTCCCTCTGAAGAGGCTCTGCATTCGTTCACATTGTGACTCGGTGCCTGATGAGGGTTTTTTGCGTCCTTTCCCATTGTTCCTTTCAGATATGTTTCCTTGGGGGGTATTTTAGCCGACGAAGAACCAGGCACTCTGGCACTACAAGTCCATTCGGGCTGCAGCATGGGGTTCTGGGAGAGGCCTGGCTTTGCTGAGCCGTTGCTGGCCTGCCGAGGAGGCATGTCATCTACAAGGTCATTGATGACAAGACTAGTGCTACGTGGGTTAGTAAGTGGATGGCTGCTGTAGTGTTCAGCGGCTTTTGTCCACGCCTGACTAGCAGCCTGATCAGGTGTCGGGGTGCCTAGTTCGGGTTCCTTCCATCCAGTGGTCTCCTTAGAAAGAACAGTGGGACATCCACCATGCCGTACAAGATGGCTCATCTTCTTGAACGTGAAGCATATCACATTGAAGAGCAGCTGATGTGTACTTTCCATTAGGGTGTCCAGAGTTTCAGATGCGTGCCCGCCGTTGTTGGGGTCGGTTATTTTATTTTGCTGGTGAACTTCATCAAAGGAGTGCTTCAGGATAACATTGGACAGGGCCTGTGCCAGTTCATTTCCGAGGACATTTTCTGGGCACGAGCTCTGCGGCTTTGAAGCGGCTTCCATAATTCTTTGGTTCATTGATGCCATGAGGTCTCCAATGCCGCTGTGGGTATCAGGCCCCGTTAAAACCAGAGCAGCCTCCTTGAACAATGCCTCTGCAATGGCTTCTTTTCCCAGCTCCACGCCCCTCCCTGTCGCTAAATTAAAAAGTGGGGGAATTGCTGCAGAAGACTCAGCCGCAGACAAGAATCTACTTGAAGACTCAGGGCACTTCAACTCTCCCATTTCCCCCAGGCCACAGACGGCCACGGCACTGGCCACCTGAGTCATGCCACACAAAGCAGATGGAAACGAGTATTCACTGATGGAAGTTTCTTTGATTGCTTGGGATGCTTCAGTCTGCAGTGGTTCATCGCATCCCGGTGGGTGGTTTGCAATGAGGGATTCTTGCTCCATTTTCAGTCTTTCTGTGGCCTGAGGACTGGAAATAGTTCCAATCATGGTGGCCGCACACGCTAATGCTACTTCTAGAGCACTCTGGGGGTGTCTGCTGGTGTTCTCTCCAGAGGGGACACCTGAGGTTTCAAGAGAGACTTCCATCTCAGAACACGAAGAGATGCCTGGCTCAGGGGCAATGTGGCTGCCATCTGGACTCTGAACAATGACAATTTTGGGGAGGTCATTCCATGACCGAGAGACCACGATATCTTTTGTGGAGCAGCCACTAGGGAGCAGAGCACTTCCTACAGAGACACTGACTGCACATTCCTGGGGGAGTGTAGGCTGGGACTGAGATAATCTAATAAATGCATCTTGCAGCACGGATTCTGCTAAATTTGTAGCATACTCGCCAGTTGTGGCTTCTCCATCTTGTATGGGAAGAAGAGAGTTTGTTCCACCTTCATGGTCTCCTGGGTCTGAGTTGTCGCCATGCCCCATGACAGTGCCACAGGCACAAGGCCCATCTTGCATAAGCACCCTGGGGAAACAGGCATTGTCTGGAGTATATAGTGCCTGCAGTGTTTCCGCTTGATCTTTGACATTTTCTGAATAATGATCATCTGCAGCTGTCCCCTCATCCCCCACAGCTTCACCTTTCCACTCTGATAGCTTAGCTGATGGATCTAGACTTTGCAAAGTTGCATCTTCTGCTTCTTTTTCCAGAGATCCTTCTGTTTTAATCAGTGTCATAGGATACTTGCTAATGTATTTGTTTTCCAAAGTATCAAGGGACTTTTCCTTATCGTAATTCCATTCCTCCTGCGTGATTTCCTTTGGCTTTTTACTTTCCATAACATTGGCTGAGACATTTATATTCTCACAACCTAGTGAAAAGAAAATTAAGACCACTATTACTTTTTGAATAGCGGGTTCTCATGAGTCTAACAACAATTATTTTCTAAAAATGCTTTAAAGCATCAAGCATCATTTTACCCCCAAAATAGCATTTGAATATTTCTTCAAGAAAAATGAATCTGAAAGGCTTCTGTGCTTCATTGTGGAATTCTGCCCAAAAAACGGGTTTCAATTCAGAAAAGAAATGCCATTGTTATAGTGGGGGAAGGCAGCTTTTCAGGGTTGAGAGCTAGCTGCCATTTTTCAGGGGAGAGGAACCCAAAGCCTCCCACTGAGTAAAGAGGAAGGAGGGGGATGTGTACAGCAATCTCAATAGAGGGTCTTTTTGTTACAAACATTTGCTCTGAAGCTTGTCTAGAGCTTGCCCCAGGGACAGTGGTGTCCCTGCCTAAGGCGAAGTGTGGGGAAAGGAGCCCATTGTTCACTGAACTCCATTAATAAGTCAATAGCAAGAGTGAGTAAATGAGTGCTAAGCACTTTCCTGGGTTATTTTCTTCTGTCTTCACATTAGTAATAGTATAATACAGTCATATGTCACATAACGACATTTCAGCCAGTGTCAGACCACATATACAGCGGTGGTCCCATAGGATTATAATGGAGATAAAATTTTTTTATAATCTAGTGACTTTGTAGCCATTGTAGTGTCCTGGTGCAACTCCTTCTATTAATATTGAAAAAAAGTTTGCTGTAGAACAGTATGTTGTGTTACATCAGCAACATCCTCATACATACGAGTACATCTTGTGTTTACCAAGTCTCTCGATTGCACTATTTGCTCTTGTTCTTGATTGAGTCTCACGTTGTTTTTGTGTAATAAAATGCTGTACAGGCTTACAACCTAGGAGCCATAGGCTATACCATGCAGCCTTGGTGTGTAGTCAGCTGTCACATCTAAGTTTGTGTAGGTGAACTGTGATATTTGCTCAACAATGAACTTGCCGAAGAATGCATTTCCCAGACACATGACCTTATCATACCAGTTTTAAATACAATACTATTATACTCCCAAGTTATAGATAAGGGCTCAGAAAGACTAGGTAGCTGGCCCCACGTTTCACGGCTTCAAAGAGGATGTGTGTTAAGATTCAGGCCGGTACAACTTGCTTCAACAAATCAGTGTCTTTGATGGAAATCTCAGGGAAATTAACTTTCCTCCCAGGGATAGTCTCCGTATCTTGGCAGGCAGGAGGATTTCCCTTTTTTTTAAAAAAAAAATAAATTTATGGAGGTGACACTGGTTAATAGGGTCATGTAGGTTTCAATTGTACATTATTAGGACACATGATCTGTATATTGCATTGTGAGCCCACCACCCAAACTCAAATCACCTTCTGTTACCATATATGTGTCCCCCTTTACCCTCTACCACTCCCCCACCCCCTTCCCTCTGGTAACCCCCATAGTGTTGTCTGTTTGTGTCTCACCCAGACAAATAATTTTTGACAAAAGAGCCAAAAACACACAATAGGGATATAAAAGCGTTTCCCTTTAAAGCACAGAGATTTCCTTCAGCAGCCCTAAGGTGTCTTCAGGGAGAATGGAGCCATCTAACCCCTAAATCTAAGTGCACCAGTCAGCATCTTCCCCAGTGCCTTCTCACCCTCCTTCCTTCCTAAACTCAGTCAGTGAAGATTGTGATGTGTCAGCTGAACTGACGTGGCCTGAAACTTTTCTAAAATCGCTTGCAGACATTTTTATGGGGTAACTCATTTCAGAATGCACACTTGTTTTATTGGAGAGTTCTCACCGTTCCTATATTCTTCCACCTCACTCTCTTCCTCCAAGTGCTCAGAGGCCGTGAGAAAGTCCTCCTCGATGGAGGACAGGGAACAGTTCGTGTCATCCTCCACCTTCAAGATGTTTGTTTCCAGGTGGAGCTGCCGCTCCTGCACCAGTTCCAGACCAATCAAAAATTTGTTGATTTCAAAGATGATGCAGTTGGTACTGTTCGCTCTGTTCCCTCTCGCACACTGGACCAAGCAGATATCTGGCAGCCAAGGACACTAAATGTGGAGAGGAAAAAAGTCATTTTATTAAAAGCGAAAATAGAAAACTATTGGCTCTGACCTTTCTTCTTCCACCAATCTCTCCTGTTAGGAGTGGGGACCTTTAAAATATCAATATTTGGAAGATCCTCTGAGCTTATATTGATGAAGTGCTTGAAAAAATTCAAGTGACGTTTGGGAACACAGGGTGCTTAGGAGGAAATTTGACTTAGGGGAAAATAGACCAGTTGTATCACATATTTTCTTTCTTCTGTCAAAACAAAAATTGCCCTGGGCAAAGTTAAGAAGGTAAGAAAGACTTTATTCAAAGCTATTAAAATAGGAGACAGAGGCCAGAACTGAGCTGGACCACAACTCCACTGAAACAGAAGGCAATTGGGCTTTGAAGAGCTGGTGTAGGAGAACTGCAGTCCATCTGTGCTCAATAAATGGCTTTACTAAAAAAAAAAGTAAACTTTTGTTTGTATCTTCATGATAGGAGGCACTTTTGCAAATTGGAGCAAATCTCCCAAAGGCCTAAATTATTCTGTAGGTACCACCGACCATATTTTTTATAGATCAGCAATGTTGAGGCAGCACAGCGATGCTGAATCTCATCTTAGCCAACTATTGCCAGTCTTGGCTTGTTTATAGATATCCTCAGCTTGGCTGCCTTGTCCACTGGAAGTTGCTTACCTGCTAAGCAAAAAGTGAGGATGGAGACATTGGCAGAGGCCACTTGAGCTGGGTAACTGGGGACGTTTGAATCAGTCCCAAGGGCATATAGCTAACAGTCCCTTAGATCCTGTGAGGAACGCAGCAAATGAACCACTCAGCCCCTTTGACCCAGGAAATTACGGTACCAGGGACAAATTTTGGTGGTCAGCTTACAATTTTTAGTAGCCTACCTAGCGAGTTGCCTCACTTGTTTTTTATCTTAGTTTTCTATTCTATAAAATAAAGATAAAAAATACCTTTCTCCATTTTCAGAGACTAGTCATAGTGATTTAATGAAATAATATGGAAGCACCTTGAGAAGTACAAAGGACTATTTAAAGGTTAGTCTTTTCTTTCCAAAAAAATCAAAGGAATATTAAGTAGAAAAAATGGTTTGTTTTGTTTTTTCAAATAAGGGACAAGGGTGGAGTACAAAGAACACCACGAGTAATCATCCATTTACGAACTGTCTGTGCTCCTTTGGGCAACGTTATTGCAAAGCGAATGCGGAAGCGCCTCTTCTGCTCCCTGAGTTTTCTTGCCTATGAGCCGCTCTCTCTTTGGTCAGTCGTGTCTTTGTCTTTTTACCTGAGCTAATGGCTCTATTGTTGTTTTTCTAATAATGCTACATTATTTTACAATTAAATTATACAATTGGAGAAATGAAAGAAAATATTCAGAACATTTTTCATTTACTTACATGTGGATTCATTCAATATTTATTATGCACCTACTAAGTGCTAAGCATTTATTTTGTAGGTGTTCAGATACAGTGGTGAGTAAGTTGGACATCTTGTTCACATGGAGCTACTTCCTGACAGTCTGGTATTCTCTTGAACCGTATTTCTTGTGGAAATTATTAAATCTATGCAAACATGTACACAGCTGTCCGTGCATATGTATCTCAGAAGACTAATGAACACAAACCAGTTCACACCCAGTGAGGAGGGGGCACAACAGTTAGCTTTTCTTCCTCAAACTGTCCTCAGTAGAGTCTTAGGAAAAGACTCTAAAAAATCTTAAGAAAAATGATAATTACAACAGCCAACAGTCAAATAAAATACTAAGTGGGACATACAAGTAAAATCAGTTAATTTCCCACAGAAAAACATTTTTCCGAGATGCTTGTTATATCCCATAAATCTACTCCTGTGGCTGTCCTTTCTATGAGGTGAAGACAGAATTCTACTAAGCATGCCTGAGTTTGAGGAGGTCCAGGTGCAACCCACCGTCCTTTCCAAACAGCATAGGCCCTCTGTGGATGCTGGATCTCTATTGGCTGGACCAGGAGGCCATGGAGAGAATTGGAAAGGATACGGGAATTGGAGTCCAACACACCTGGCCTGAAATGCTGGCTCTTGTACTTTACATGTGTGTGTCCTTGAAGGGACCAGTTAGCCTTTCTGTGGCTGAAGTGATACATAGGTAGTGACGGCGACCCTTGGGAAAAAAGATGTCTCAAGTGTTTCTGTTGTAGCTCACAGGCTATTTTGACAGCTTTTAGAAAAAGTATGCAGAATTTTAAATATGCTTTTGATGGATGATATTCCATGAGCTCTGGGCTATTGCACTCTTCTTGGCCCTAATGAACATCGATGCTGCTTTTGTGACCAAACATCATTTGACCTTCTTTTGGTTTTCAAACCCTGTGGGTTGCCATTTTCCGGCATACTCACAGTCCAAGCAATAATTCACATGAAGTTAATTTACCGCCAAGTCCAGAGATGATCATGGGACCCAAGCCTGGCCAATTTGATATGGCATTCCTCAGGCCACAGTGATTGGT
Source organism: Trachops cirrhosus (assembly GCA_028533065.1). Lineage (NCBI taxonomy): Eukaryota > Metazoa > Chordata > Mammalia > Chiroptera > Phyllostomidae > Trachops > Trachops cirrhosus. Next base: position 6,633,746 of record CM052541.1, on the reverse strand, counting down.
TCATTAGGGCACATGACACATGAGAGCCAATAGGACATAATGACACTTTTGCTGGGAGCCACCTGGAAAAGGCATTCACTTTTTCTTGCTCAACTTGAACCCAAAGGAATATTGCCTCCTAGTGGGAAGAACTTGCCCAATAATGGGATAAACAGAAAGAAAGCAAGAGAGACAGCACAAGAGAAAATCCATGTCTGATGACATTGTTCAAGTCCCTGTATTTAATCTACTTACTGCTTTCTTTAGTTACAGGGAAAATGCATTCTCTTTCTGCTTAAGTCAATTTTCTGTCATGCTTAATTAGAAATTTTAACTAATAGGCCTGGTCCAGAAATACTCTTAAAACTCAAGATTGTAAGTTACCTTCGGTCATCATGATTTTGTCTAATATAAAGAGAGAATATTTAGAGTCATTTCTGTGTTCTCCTTTCAGATGATTAATTTTCTTATTAAGGACATATATTATTAGATTGACCTTGAGGAATTTTTTCTAGTCTTGATTAACAAATTGAAATGGGCTGTTTGACATATTTACAAAGCATCAGGAGCAGAGCAAGAAATAGTGGACAGGCCTCTGAATTTTTGGATATTTTGAAAGACTCAAGAATAAAGTATTTAAAAATTTTCAGCAAAACTAAAATCCAAGGAAAAACAATTAAAGGAAACAAATACTCATTATCTTAACTTGTAGCTATCACTATGTGAAATAGCCCACATCTTATTTGAGAAAACTAATAATTTTTATACAGTGTATCTTTAGAAATCTTTTATATTTTTTCTGTAAATTGATTAAAATTAAAATTTTTTTATTTTTGTTCAAATAAAGAGTATAAAATGATTTATCTAATAACAATGGATATCAATGTGTTGAATGAGAATAATAGCATTTAATTCCTACTTTATCTTTAGTAACATTCTTTTCTTCTGGGAATTTCATTCCTTGGGACCAGGAAACTCCCTTTGCATCCTGGGGGCTGCTATCTTTTATGTATTACTTGGCTGTTTGGTGCATCCTAGGAAATAAGTAACAACCAGAAAGAAGAAACTGTGGCATTGAGGGACCACATAATATGAATTAGAATTTTGGTATTGTTCTTGAAACAGAAGATAAATCTGTTTTTTATTACTCAGTAGGTAGTAGGAAACCAAGCTAACCAATGAAAGCCTAGTGTGTCTGCTCTGGTTTAAGTGCCACTTAACAGCATGAACTTGAGAAAATCATAAAGGTCAGGAGTTGATGTAAAAGAAGGTCTGTTGAGCTCTAAGTGGCATATTTGGGAGAAATGCAAGTGAACTATTCAAAGACTTTTTATTTTTAGGCTAGAAGAGTTTATGTGAGGTATCTATTTGGGGTTCATACTGATATTTGCCAGGAGCCAACCATAGATAACTTATCGCTAGTGAATAAATGTGAATAAACACCTTGTCAAGAGCTTACACATCTTACCTGTGAAACTTTAAAATCTGCCTGGAGATTTCCAGATGTCAACCCACTGAGGAGGACAATTTCATTTTCTTTTGGTTTTTGGACATTCATGGAGCTGATAAGTTTTGGGAGATCTGGTGAAACGTTGACCAATTTCTGTAGAGCAAAATGTTAATTAGTTTAGATAATTTCTTTCACTTTCAAAACACTACTCTAAAACTATTTCTGCAAAAATAATATACTTATATAACTACTCATACTATAGATTACTTAATCTACTAAAATTATTACTTAAAAGAGATTGTGAGAAACTGAAGCATAAAGATTTAGATTAGAATATAAAAGTCCTTAAACACAAAGATTAAAAAAAATTTAGTACTAAATTTCCAAAAGTGAGCATTTAATGATTGCTGTCACACCAAGGTATACTTAGTAGTTTAGACATTCTTTTTTTTTGTCTTAAGTCCTGGAGTAAGAGACTTGTTGACTAATAATCATCTATTCTAATAAAGTCAATAATAATATTAGTAATAAAATAATTACTAGCATTGACCTTGCTCTATGTACTAGGCACTAAGCTAAAGTCTGCACATACATGTATGTTATACAATTTACCACATTTAATCCCCACAACGTCTCTACATCGATTAGGTACCACATTACTTTATTTTACACTTAAGTAATGTGAGGCCCAGAGAAGATTTGTACTTCACGTAAGTGTATGCAGCTAAGTCAAGGCCAAAGTGCCTTCTCTTAGTCTCAAATCACTCATAAATCTCCAAACCCAGTTCTTAAGATGCCAGCTTGCTCTGACATCTCTCTGGGATGAACTCTGCACCATAATTCCCTCAAATAAAATCATATGTACAACTTAGTTTGAAAATCCTTCCAGTACTACACAGATAAATGATACTCGGAGCTTGGTGGAAAGCTTCTGATGAAGCCTTTTCGAGGAAGACATTACAAGAGTACGTGAATAATTGCACGTCTACTGTTCTGTGATAATCAAGCTGTAAGTGGTGTGCCATTATACAATAAAAGCATCATACCAGAGAGTGAGATTATACCAGAGTGAGATCAAACCATCTTCAGCTTTGGGCAGAAAATGGTAATCCTATCACACCAATTATTTTTCCTATTGTGTCCACAGGCTCTAGTTCAAAGGACCACGTGAGCCTTCAAGTTCCTGTGTGTTGTCAAGGATTTATGTTCGGACCCTCACAACCTTGGGTGATCTTACAATATTCACCTGCTGCAGAGAGCAAAACGTTTGAGTGCCAGATAAGTGTAAGGCTGTGGAAGCAAGGTTAGCGAGAAAACATGTGATGATGAAAAAGCAGCAGGAAGCAGCGACCCTGAGAGCCAGAGGAAAGCGCTGGCTGGTATCCAGCAAGTTTTGGAAAAACCTTAGGAAAGTCATCTCAGACAGAGTGCTTGAGGGTGGAGAAGGGGGGAAGCAGAAAAAGCCACTTTAAGGGACTGACTGGTGGGCAGGACAAAGTGCCTGCTCGGAGAGTAGCCCTGTCTCGTGGGGAAGCAAATTTCATAAATACAAGGTGGACAAACTACATGGGAAGGCGTAGGAAAGAGGTCAGGGAAATGGGCTGTGATAAAACCTTCCAATGAATGAGCCCCCTACAGAATGAGCATCATTTAGTGACGAAGCAATGTTGGTTCTCTGCTCAGTGCCTCCTGCCCTTGTAATGAGCTCTTAGCCCAAGTCCCCAGCGTTACCTGCTGCAGGTGCTCCGTGCTGCACTCATCCTTGTTCACATCCAGGTTCACAAAGCAGACCTGGGAGAAAGTGCAGAGAGGCAGGTAAGTGAGAAACCCGTCAGGCAGTTCTTTCTGAAGAAAGCAGGAATCAGCTGGGGACAAATGATTTGAGAGTCCTAAACATTTAGAAAGGTTGGTTGAGCATAGACAGCCGTTTTCCCTGTGGGCTTCTATGCAGACCTCTATACCCTAGTCATAATTCCCACTGATCTCACCACAGGCCCTCCTTTCATGGCCCAGCAAACAAAGCTTTTCTTTGTATTAGAGTCAATGTAACAGCAAAATCTTCAGGTTTATGAAGGGTTATGGAACCTCATAAAATAGTAGAAAAGACTTGTAATGCTCCAAATTTCTGTTCATAATTGCAATAAACATGTCTCCCCATTGCCCCTTCCTCTTCTCGTTGCCTGCTCCCTCTCCCCTCTCATTTTTAATAGAGTGTGTACCAAGTGGATTTCTCTTTGTTTCATGGTTTTAAGTTAATTTTGATTTATTTAATATTGCTGCATAGTTCGTCTCTTTTTAGCCATATTAAATAAATGTCTGAATATAGCAGAGCATAAAAATAATAGGTACAATATTAAATGGTAATTTAGAACAACAATATCTTAAATCTCCAACACATCACATAGATATAAATCTGCTACAGATAGAGATGGGGAGAAGAAAGCTTAAAGAAAATTTTCAAAAAGGTGAGATACACTCTTGAGAGTTGTAGATCGTGGTGGATAGGGACCAGGAGGCTGTCCCTGGGAGGTCAGGTAGCATGAGTGATACTTGGAGGTAGGAAGTTCCACGTGCTGCAGAGGATCAGGGAGGAAGAGACACTTAATGGGACTCAGACAGGCCTACAGAAAGGGAAATGTTAGTAACAAGGTCCTGGAAGGTTTGCGTTAAATGTGATCATGGACATGAGGCTTTATAATATTTTGCTAAAAATCATCCAGAGGCATTCATTCTTAGCAAGTGGGTTTGGCCATGTGAAACTGACAGTATTGATTATGTAGCTATTTAATCATATAGTTGGACTGTAGATACTTGCAGGCATACGGGGCTCTCCGATTTCAGTAGTTGTTCACGGTCACAGTTTCCCAGAGTCTATATCTTTTCCTTTTGAGGTTAAAAAACATAATCAAAAGATTTGGGGAAAGTCCTTAAAAACTAAGATAGTCACACATTGGTGAAATGTAAAGGTCATTATTATTTTACTCTCCCCAATAATGGGAGATTTCCTCAAGTTTCCTGGGCTCACGATAACTTTATAGCATCTCCCCAGGATAGTCTTCGCTGGTTGAGAATAACTAGGTAGCTATTTAGGGAAGGAAAGGCATGGAATGTCACCTACACTCTCATTCGGAGGTCCCCTTCTTTGGGGTTATTAAGAAGGGTAAATAGAGAGGGAGTGGGCAGGAGTTACTTTGCCAAGAGTACAAATGGAAGCATGGTAGTAGGGGTACTTGGAAGGGGTTCATGATCTAGAGCAGTTTCAAGATTATTATATAATAGCAGTAACTTTGCCTTTGGAAATGGTTGAATATCTATTAGTCCTCCAGGACTTTTGACAATACGCAGCTGCAAAGGCAGCTACTGAATTGATTAAACGATTTTCCATTCCCCTTGAGGAAAGGTGCACTACCTTGACTGAGATTATTATCTTGTATCTTTGTGGGAGAGGGCAAAGCAGAGGCCAAAAGAGGCATCTGTAATACTGACTTCCCTGTCCGGGGATAGTATCTATAGCTCTCTGAAGATGAACTTACTTTTCATTCATTTTGGGCTGTGATATGAACTCTGCCTATACTTGGAGGAAATCCTTCACACTAGCTGGGCCAGGACTGAAATAAAGCAAGATATAAACCAACCACTTGCTTATACTTGGCACATACATCTTTCTTTGGGGATGATCCAGGTTTTTAGGGTCTGATGCACATACAATTTTGGGAGACCCTCTTTAAGAGAAAAAACAAAATTGAAAGTTCTAACTTAGGTGTGAATATTCATTTATTTAGAAGGAGAAAAGGAATCACAACATATTTCAACTATGAAATGGCTGAAAACTACCATAAGCATGATACTCCCAGAAAAATGCTATTTTTAACAAAACAACTGCCAATACACCTCCACAATACTTTCCCCTTACATCTTGGCTCTATAATCTTTGTCTCTTTGTAGCATCATTTTCTCTAGAGGGAATAGAAAGATAATTCAGTCTTATTATAATATTGTGACCAAATTCTTTTCAGCTTCACAAACTTTTACTGATGATATCTTAGACATTTTCCATGTTGATGTCAAATTTAGTGGGAAACCGCTATAAAATTACTTTGATGTGTGGGTTGTTACAGGCATACTCATTACTCCTAATACTGTTACAGGTTTCTCCTATACAAATGTAAGAATTTGGGTAGTTTTTTTAATTTGATTCCCATTAAAAAAAAACACATGATATAGTTATTATTTTCAGTGCTGCATTATCAAATAAATTCCTTCCAGGAGAGAACCCAATCTTGAATTTGTGATTTCACATATCTGGTGACAGGAAGAATCCTCCACAGCCTAGCTTCTGGCATATGTTCCTTGTTTTCTCTCTACTATCTCTATATTTTTGGTATTGGGGACAGTAGGACATGCTCGTACTGCAAAACCGTCTTTGAGCTGACACTTTCATGTCTCAATGCCAGGCTGAGTTGCCACTCTCCATGGTAGGAGTATTTCTGGAAGCCCATCAACACATGGATGGCTAGCAGTCACTTAACTATTCATGAAAGTGACCTCAAGCCACCTAGATAGATCTCACATAAACATAATGCCACTCTATTCCCCTTAAGTGAGACCCCACACTTGTCTGTGGCCACTCCAATGACCTCACTCAGTATGAGAAGAGGTAAGATGTGGTGGGAGTCCGAAAGGAAAGAAACAATTGTTGTTAAAATACCTTCCTTTTGAAAATTTTACAAAAACATATAACCATGTGAGCGCGTTGCCAAACCTATTCCCAGGGCACTGAGAGTGGAGCCGGTGCACCCGAGGAGCCAAGAATTTTAAGCTTTGATGATTTTACACTATAGCCACTTGATGATGAAATGGCTCTTGCAATGCAATTGCCCTCCGTGTATGTTTACTCACTATGAACTTGGGTTCTTTACTTGAGATTTACGTAGCCACTAAGGCTGAACTCCAAGTGGAGCATAAGACAAGCCTCTGCCTAGAAGTGCTGGGGAGTCATGGGTGTGGGGTAGGGACTTCATGTGGTTTAGTGAGGGGACCAGGTGCTCTCTGTCTCTGTGGTGGATGGTCTTGGTGCTGGTGCTGAGAAGACAAACAATACGAGGTATTGTTCTTGCTCTCAGCGAGTTCTGGTATGTCTGCAGCCAGAACACATTGCTGAAACTGTGAAAACATTATTAAGCTTCACAGGAGGACAGGTATTTGTGCTGGAGAGGAAGTTGGGAGAACGGCCTCAATCACAAATGCAGTTGCAGAGGAGACTGGACGTGAGGGGAGCTTGGAAAGCAGGCAGGACGCATGCAAAAGCAGAAGAGGGAAAATGCACAAACTACAAATGGATGCTTGTTCCCTAATCAGCACCTGCTCAGTCATGATAAGAGGCTCTTGGTTCAGCACAAGGTGAGGAGACAGAGAAGACAGAGGCTGTAGAGTCCAAGGCAAGAAGTGCCTCCTAGAGGAACGCTGGAAGTGAGATCCAAGTTGTGAGCAAAGAGACTTTCTTTTTACACAGTAAAGACTTGGGGTATAATTCATAGACTTTTCAAGGAGTTGGGTGAAACAAGAACTCATAGTTCTATGATATGTCCCCAGTGCAATAAGAGTGCAAGACCAAAGCGTTAGATGAGATATTTCCATCTCTAAAAGTGGGGCTGCTCCCTGTGTTAGTACAGGAGGTTATAAGGGAACTTTCGGTGATGAGAATTTGAAGACAAGTTTCTGGAGGATGAGTGTGAGTGTTATGTGTGACTAAAATATTACAGCTTGGGACATTCTGCACTATGGTTCTCTGAGCTGTGTATTGAAGGGAATGCTTAGGGTCTGGTGAGAATGCCGTGGGCCAGGAGGCTGGGGCTGTGGACCTGAGACTGTGTCTGAGACAGCAGCCACTGGCAACGAGATGCGAGCACTCTTTGTTGACTCTTCACGTCAATCTGAAGTGATGCCATGGAGTTCTCTGTAAAATGCCCATGTGTGCCAATCCATATGTGCCAATGACCCATGGAAAGACTTCTTAAAAAGTATGTGTGTTCACTTAGTTACCTTTTTTCTTATATGTAGTCTACCTTCCTTCAGCCTTCTCTAGACTGAGTTCCTGAGGGCAGGCACTATTCACCATTGCATTTTAGTGCTCAGCAAAGCCCAGCATTTTCCAGGTGCTCAGTGAATGCTTGTGATAAACCTGTATGTACGGATGAAGTGGAGGTACTGTCTCCAGTGATAGGGGTAATAATTATTGCCCTGTGGCAATTATTTTCCTTATTTATGAAGTCAATTCCAATGTAGTCAGTAAACAAAGTTTTCCTCTAGTAAGGCTATAAGGTAGTAAGTAGAGACGTTATAGGAGAATTAACTGGACTCATATTTATCCACTTATTGGTACTGTTTAAAGTACTAAGATTGATTGGCAGTTACAAAATAGTCATGGAGATGCAAAGTGCAGCGTAGGGAACACAGTTAATAATATTGTAATAACTATGTGTGGGGCTAGGTAGGTAACAAAATTACTTGGGGTATAAATTTGTAAATTATACAAATGTCTGTGCTGTACACTTGGAACTAATATAATATTGAGCATCAACTGTAATTGAAAAAGGGAAAAATAGTACATAGATTGGCTTTTTTGTCCCATGAATAAAGATTTGCTAAAAAATAGAAAGAGGCAAAAAGTTGAGACCCATCATTGGTAATAAATACACACAACAGCTTTTAACGTTTTTCTTGGAACAGAATCTCCGTCCCCTTCACATGAAGAACATTTTGTGTTGTGTCTGCACACGGCCTTGTTTCGACCATCTGCAGACACACTCCGCCAGAAGCAGACGGAAACATCTTCACCGAGAGAACACAAACCCCTCTTTCCTGCCCCCTAACAGCTAATTTTGTGGTTGCCCGTACCTTTTACATGCAAATGCCTCTCTTCTGTCATTGTTACAGTTTTAAAATGAAACATTGTAGGAACAAGCATCACTGGGAAAACGATGCCAGTTTGTGATTTTGACTTTTACATAATCTAAGTCTTCAGAGTTATTTATACATAATAAAAAGCTTACTATCCATAGTCAATATGTTGTCTTCTCTGCTTCATATTATGGATTATTTACTCAAACAATATCAGTTATTTATTTTACTTCTGAATGTCTTTCATAAATAGAAAACTATGTAGCCATGCTTAAAATTTCATAATAAAATTTTATTAGATAGTATATTATGTATATTGGTTAAAGGCTTCTATGAAAAAGAGGATAACATTAAAATCTAAGAAAATAGGAAGGAATAGTTTTAAGTAGATTGAAACTCATAGCAACTTTTATGAGTTCACTGTATTTAATAAATAGCTTGATTTCAATACAAATTAAGTCAGACAAAAACAATAATTATGTTAAATAAAAACTCCAGGTTTGACCTTTTCCACTGAAATCACAGAAACAGTGATGATTATTGTCAGGGTCAAACCATATTGCATGCGGGCAGTTTCATTTTTTCATGTATTCACTTGAGTCAACATTTTGGACCCTTCAGCTAGCCAAACGCAGTCTTTGAGAAACGCCACGGCATTGTGCTTCCACCAAGGGCAAATGATTGTGCAAGAAGGGATATGACAGTGGGCGTCCTAGCCCAGAACGTGGGACTTTTGACTTCCTCCCCTGGGTATTTTTTCATGTCTCCCAAAGTCAGCTGAAACCTATTAAGAAAAGCATTCTTATGGAGATCCTGCTTTAAATGTTAACAAAAAGCATGATGTCAAATTGCCTTTAGAATCTAGGCATTCACACGTTTGCTATGACCAAGCACATCCTCATGCTTTATCTTAGAAGAAACCCAATTCCTTCTTTCTGCAGCTTCTAACAATGCAACCATCCGGCCATGGGGTGATGATAGGGTGTCTTATTCGATGGTATTAAAATGCCGATCTACCCATCTTCTAAAGACAAAATTGTCTCCTTTCTTCTCCCAACCAAAAGACTTCTGCGAGATTCAGGACCCAGGACCAAAATTATCTCTTAAAGAATGTGACATTTTTCTCTGATTACTACTTTAGGGGGATGACAACTGGAATGGCAATTTATACATCAACGTTGTTATGCTATGGTGCTGTCAGACATTCTGGAACACACTGATACTGCATTTGTGTCCAATTACTCTTGCTTTGAAATGATTGTGGTAATCACACAAAGCAAATATAAAAAGCTGTAGAAACTCATGTCTGTAGTTTGGGTAGCACAATTATTTTGGAGCAGAGGAAAAGCAATTTAAACACAAAATTACTAGGAATAAATGATAGTGAGTCTAATTTTAAAATGTAAATAATTAATCTAAATAGACATCTAACTAGCATTTCTCATATTTTGACTACCAAAATTGGAGATAACTCCAATCTTGACTTCTCCAGGATGCTTCACATACACCTGGGCAAACACTTTATGCCTCTTTCACAGTTAAGCAATGCTGCAATCCCATTACTGTAGGTTAATTGTGTGAAAGACAAAAACAATAGCAACTACTAAATACACATCCTGGGTGATGCTACACAGGGGAGCAAAGTGATTATTTAGAGAATTTTGTTCTCACATGAATCTGCTAATATAACAGTGGGGCTGTAATAATGAGGAATTGTATCTCATGTCATCGTTCTTGTGACATTGCTTCTGTAAATGCTGGCTCTGACTTATATGCAGTTTGTAGATAAATGGCATGTTTGCATAAGAATCCTAGGAACTAACTTCAAAACACAAAGACTACCACCTTTAGGTGTTCCAGCTCTCAGAGATTTGCTGACCTCCAAACATAAAACTAGGATGACGGGAGACCAAGGTGATGCAGACCAGGATGATGTACACAAGACCATCGCTTGCCCAGTTTTCAGGTCCTTATCAGAATGGATTGTGCTAGTCTGCACATAGAGAACATTTCAACTCCTTTCCCTTGATCTCTTTCTTCTGCTTTCCCTCCCCTTCCTGATAAAAACTTCAACCAGCACCTGTCTCATGAGTTTGGGTTTTGTTGTGGCAGGTAGCTGGATCTGCATTCAGTTATACTAATGGGGAAAAGGTACTTTGCCTTCTTTTGAACCAAACTATCCAGAAGGACTATGTACATTGATGAAAAGTACCAGAAAGTGGTTGCCAGTTCCATTGCATTGGGTCTCTAAGAACCACTCTACCTGGCCTGCTCTAGGTCTACCTATGAAGCCATTAGCTCCAAGGCAGGCAATAGAATTACTGTTCCTACCTGGATTAGTTTCTAGCTTGGTTTCCTGAGTCTCTTAGAGACTCATGAATTTAAAATGTTCTAACAGATGGGCAAGTGCTAAGAAGTAAGTTGCTTTTCAGATAAATGACCATTATACCTCTGCACTTAAGCTCTGATTGTGGGATTGAGTGTTCAAGACAGGTGGCTCAACTCTGCAAACACTTGATATTCCCTAGCCACCCCAAAAGACAAGGGTAGCAAGAGGGCAGTGAGATCAGTTTTCTGTTTTGTTTTGTTTTAAGCTTCATACTTTGATATTTCTGACTTTCATCATTGAGGTATCCATTAATCTGGCCTCATCAGTCACAGAACAAATTTTAAAAAATGTCACTGTAGTTTCTTGGTTGAGACTTAAAATTCCAGCTTTCAGTAGAAGGATACTGTGAATGGCCTATTTGTAGCTTTTGGAAAGCCTCAAAAAGACACCCCTTTCTGAGCAAGGACGGACAGCACTGTCTGGGAAGGGCCAAGTTGGGCCGTGAAGTTTATTCCTTTGTCATGTTCAGACCTCATCATCATATCATGTTTGTTGCAAGCTAACATTTTCCCACTTGAAAGGAAAGCAGAAGAAAGCATAAATGATATTCTCGGGCTTCACATACCTCTTGTCAAATAAATTTGAATTTCACTAGGAGTAAATAAATAAGGAAACAAGAAATAACTTTCTGAAATGTAAGTTCAAATATATGTAGAAAAATATGGTTTTAGTCTTTTTGTTGTAGTATAGATTCATAGAATTTTAGAGTAGAAAGTGTACTTAAAAAGTATCTGATTCAACTCTCTCATCTGTAAGGAAATGGAAACCTAGATAAGCAAATGATACCAAATCCCCTAGTCAGTTCATTTGTTCATTCATTTGTTCATTCACTCATTCAGCTACTCATTCCATTTATTCATTTAAAGAATATTTACAGGCCAGCTCTTCTGTTCCTTGAGCTGAGTTACTAACTTACAATAGTAAATCAGAGTTAGATGTGGCAATTAGCATATTAAGTCTTATCACCCTGCATTTTTCTGTTCTAGGTGGAGTGAAAGGTTAAGGTACAAAATGTGATTTGACAAGATTGTGGAATAAAGGGAAGGCTAGAAGAAGATTTAAGACAAAAGAAATGTAAGCACATTTATTCCTTAGAGTGACCGAGTCAAAGGTGGGGAAGAGATGGAGAAGGTGAGAGGGAAGGTATAAATAGAAGAGTAATGGAAAATTAGCATATTAAAACTAAATGGAAAACAAGGCAAAATGATAGTAAGGCCATGAAATGTCAGATTACTAACGATGCCGTATATCGGCTCCTGGAGTTTTCTTCCCACGGGGATGGTTCATTTGTATGGCATTGATTCTCCTCCACATGGAGAGGAAGCTCTAAGGAGCAAAGCAGCGAGTAGAGGAGAATTCAAGAACATACTGTTACTTCTGATGGCAACTTGGAGGTTCTGCCACCTCACTTGCTTTTGCTGTGAGTGTAGGGCGGGTTCATAGTGGTGACAGTGGAATCTCAAGTGAGAGTTCAGTGCAGAGACTGAGAGGAGCTGAGACACCTTTCCTGCCCAAGAGCTGTGCGCATACTGATGACAGCTGATGGCACTGGGGCTCCCAGGGGTGGGAGCTGGTCTGCTGTCTGAAGTCTATTGCTCTCTAGAAATCTGTGCTTCATGGCAAACCTCTGTCTCCTGCAAATGCCAACAATAGCATTTAAGGGCTGAAGCGCAATTCTTTAGAGACCTCAGGATTCGAAATTGCTACTGCAGTTCCTTAGAGCACATTGCTGCCAGTGTCTTCAACAGCCCAGAGACCTGAGGTGTGAGAAACAGACAGTACAAGTTTGATGGGAGGGTTCTGACGCTGCCCACACGATGGGTTTTTATTTGTTGCACACCTGATCTCCCGTTTGGTCTTCAAGAACAGAATGAATGTTGAAAATGGGAGTGCACTGATTTCTTCTCATCTTTCAGACTTCCTCTTAAGTGCTTCCTCCCCGAAGGGATCTCTCCCCACCACCCTGCTGTCACTAGGCACTTACCCTTCACTGCCGTCATCACGGCCTGCATAAACTTTGTTTAATTATCTGCTGTCTTTCTTCCCAGCGAGAAGGTAGACTCATGAAGAGTGGGGCTGCTGTCTCTCAGTGCTCTCCCAGTATCTAGCAGAGAGCACCGCATAGCAAGTGTTCCCTAAGTAGCTGCTAAATAAGGAAAGAATGACCAGGTCATAGGTGAAGACAGAGATCTTGTATTGTCCATATTAAATGTCCCATTTTGGCCCAAGTCTGTATTATTTCGGACCATCACTTTCAGCCCAATTTGATCAAGATCTCTGTTATAATAAATTTTCACGTGATCTGGTAGGACCAGCTTTCCCTAGGCATTGTGCTAGCAATTCTCATTCTTTCTTACTTGAGGGTGTCTTAAAATGTGCCTTTTTCACTCTGAATATAAACAAGAAGATAAAGTAAGTAGGCAAAAAATAAAATCTTCGCTCTTCAGGAAGTATTCCATTAGAGCATAAGCCAGAGGAAACCATATTTCCCCAGGAAGTAAAGGCATGGATAAAAGTTTGCTTATGAAGCATTGACAAATGTGCTTTTAAGCCAATTACCAGACAGCTCTGAAGTGTGGGTGGGCAGGATCACCTTCGTGTTCCCTGTGCTTTGCATTAAAAAGGCTTCCTTTCCTTGGAATGTCTGCGTGTACGGGTTCAGGCATATCTTAAGGTGGGCCATTCTAACAGCATTTCTGGGAGTAGCTTAGATGGTCCCCATGGTTAGAAAAAATAATAAAATAAGAATCACCACAGCTCAACCAGGCATACCTGACTTACTCGGTGGGGTAACCAAGTCTCATCAAATGTCTGCATTTGACAACTTAAGCACGTGCTTTCAAATGCCACTGCATAGTGAAGAAGACACAACTAAAAACAGAAATTGACTTTATGTTCCACATCTTTCTTTAAAATGATCTTATGTACTATAAGTGCAGAAAATCTCATGTTCTCTACAAATATTCTAAAATTTCTTAAAAGAGTATACTACTGAAAGAATATGCTAGAAATCCTGTTTTAATTAATGAATATTAAATAGACCTTTTTATTCATATGCATTTTATTATAAACTTAAAATACCTTGACATGATATTATTGAACTAACATTATTTTATTGAGATTATAGCAATAAAACTTTCTAATGCAAAGTGAACCCAAACAAGGCCATCTTTTTCAAACTATGTCCTCCCCTGCTGTTCTTTACTCCTATGTGCATATTTGAAGTTCAAAACTTGTGAGCGGTTTCATTCATTCCTTGAGGAAATATTTGACTGCCTGTGAGAGTCATAACTATGAGAGAAATCACAACTGCAAGGGACAGTCCGTGGTCTTTGGAGATCGTGTGACAAAGGACGTTGAACTGATAAAGGAGAAGAAAGGCTCTCTGACGAAGTGAACTTTGAATCAAGACCTGAAAAGTTTAGAGGTGGTGTGGGGGGATGGATAAAGGCAGAGTTGGAAGGCATGAAGGTAGGGGAGGGTTCCAGGTAGGGATCTGGTAACATTTCCAAGGTTTTATAACAAGAGGGAGGATAGCACAGTTAAGAAATTAAAAGCAAGAGTTGTTGGTGTGTAGGGAGTTAGCAGAGGGATGGTGGACGTGAGACCAGAGGGATGGGGTTTCATATGATGCTGGACTTTGGAAGGAATTTTAAAGAATCCTGAATGCAATGGAAAACCAGTGAAAAGAAAGAGAGAAAGACCCCCAGATGAGGTTGACATAATCATATGTTTTAGTGTGGGAAGCTATAACAAAACCCATAAGCTGGGTGGCTTATGCACAACAGAAATTTATTTCTCAGTTCTGGAGGATGGAAGTCCAAGATCAGGGAGCAAGGGCGGTCAGACTCTGGTAAGAACCCTCCTCCAGGTTGCAGACGGCAGACTTTTCCTTGTGTTCCCACATGGTGGAGAGCAGAGCAGAAGCAGCAAGTTTTGCCTCAACTCTCGCAAGGGCATTAATCCCATTCATGAGGGCTTTATTCTAAAGACTTTGTCTAGTTCTAATTACCTTTTTATATCATCACACTGGCTACTCAGCCCACTTTTCACCAATACCCAGTTGTGAAATTGACTTTTAGTAATGTCATCGCTGAAGGGTTTTCATCTTATCATATTCCAAGAAGAGAGTGGGTATTTTGCTCCTGATGTTCATGCATGAAATGCCTGCAATACTGAATCTAGCCATGGGTGAACGGTGCAGCAATGAAATGAACTATTCTCATCTAAGCTTTCTCTCTCCCTTTATAATAAAGAAAATGAGTCTTCAGGGAAAGGTTAATTAGATACCTACAGAGCTTCAACAACTTGATATTTATACACAAATTCATTAGAAAGAGTTATAAGGCAATTTACAAGCGCTCAGTTGAGACCTTCAGAACTACGATGGTAGCAGACACTTTTCATAATGTGTTCCCTGGGCCAGACATTTGGCCCCATAACATTGCTGCAGAGAAGATACTATCATGATCTCCAAAATGCATGTGAGGAACCTGAGACACAGAAAGATTAAGCAACCTGTACAGTCACAGAGCTGCCGAGTGGTAGTCAGGATTCATTCCCAAGCAGTCTGTCCTAGAGGTCTGTGCTAGGTTATGCTACGCTGTCTCTTTAGCACAGTATTCATTACATGCTATGTTATACCTTATATAATATGCCATGTTATGTATAACATAACAGCCTATATTATAAATGCCATATTTAATGCTCTGCTGTTTTTCCCTTTAAAAACTGAGACAACTGTAATAGAATGAACAATAAAAAATAACCTCCCCAAAAACATTTCCACCAAGAATTAAAATCCCCAAAAGCTCTCCAGTGAGCATGATTTTGCCTATCAAAAAAACTTCTATAAGCTGCTTATAGGTTTTCACAAGCCTGGCTACAAGTTCTATAATAAAATTCTTAGCTAATGACAAGAGCAACCCAAAACCTATGTTACTTTTAAAAAACGCTGTTCATCTACTTTTTTCTTCCAAGAATATTTTCACGCTGTTAAAAGGACTTTAGTTGTTACATAGATTAAATATTTCAAGAAGAAATCCTATCATTTTAATAATAAAGGAATGTAAAAATATAATGCTATGCTGTGTTTAAGAATAGTGGATTGATTAGATTCTCAGAGATTTTACTTTGTTAAGAATTAGATACATTTTCAGCTTTCATTCTAGTAGTTAATGAAAGTTTTTTTTTTCAAACCATGGATTAGTGATAGGAATGTGATATTTACTTCTAAGACTTAAATATATTTGCAGTTAAATCCATAATGTTTCTTTGAGGATTCTCTCCAAAAGGAATTTCATGCTGGGCTCTATTGGTGGTTTGGACAAAGCCATAAAGAGCCAGAATAAGGGCCAAGGTGGGTGGATGGCAGAGCTCGGGAGGTGTTTCCCAGGGAGAAGGAGAGAGGTGGGGTTGACCTGCGGAGGTAGCGACGTTCTCAGGAAGGGCTCCGAGTTTGACGGGCGACTGTGGAAGGACCACGGGAGGATGGGGCATCGTGACCAAGAGCAGCTCATGAGAGGGGCAAGCGGCGGTCTTGTCTCCAAGCGCAGAGCACAGGCTGAAGCTGGTGTCCACAGACCACACTGGATCTGGGACCAACCCGTGAAAACCTTCACAGCGCCATCAAATTCTCCGTTTTGACATGTGGGCTTCAAATACTACATGTGTGGGTATTTTTTCCTCAGTGTTAAACTTTCTGCGTAGAACATAATGATAGGGGATATCAATAGCAATCATGATGGACTCCACTGTTTCTAAGGTATGTGCAGGTATGGATAGCATGATCAGGAATAAGAACTTGAGTCAATTAGCTTTGCTACTATTTTATTATTATTATTATAAATAACTATTATTACTACTTGGACTCTCAATTTTATCTATGTCCTAGTAAATAAGAATGTATAATATGTGATTCAAACAAGGATCTTTGCTTGGCAACACCTCTACTAGTTGGACTGAATATCCAGCAAACGAATTTTGTTGAAAAATAGCGTTAGCTGTGGCCACTACAAAAAAAACAAACAAAAAAAAAAAAAAACCGGAAAAAGAAAGGAAAGAAAAAAGAGAAAAACAAACATTTTTCCTTGAAAAACTAATGGACCCTATAGAGGCTGAATCTATACTCCAGCCTAATTAACCCTGATATAATGGATATCATCAGAGCTTGCAAACTGGCACTTTCAGTCCAAAATTAGCTGATACTCGGCTTGAAAATATGTTTAGTGTGGAATAGGATGTGTTTTTAGTGAAATCAAAATAGCATTAATCAATCAAATGATTTTCTATGAAAAAATCTGGATTTCTGGGCTCTTTGTTTACAAAGGAAAAGCTCCGGGACAATAAGACAGCATTTCTGTGTGGTAGTAATCCCTCAGACCCTGTCAAGTGTGGCGTGTGCTCCGCTGTTCCCAGATAGTCCATCAGTTCCTGTTGTGTCCTGGGCACTGAGATCTACTGGCAAATGTCCTCTGTTATTGTTGATTGGATGGCATTTTTTTAATAGTAGAGAACTTTGTCTCTGTATTGAAGTCTGTATAGAAATGGAAAAATAAAAATGCCAAGGCTGAGTTTTGAGAGAAATGGAAGAGAGCCCATTTCTTTGTGAAAGTGTGTACTGGATCTACACATTTATCAGACGGAGAGTGTTTGTGTTCCAAAGAAACAGAACTTCTGAAGGTCAAGACGGAGGTATAGGTAAATATGCCTCACCTCCATGCACAATTATAGCAAAAAGTACAGCTACACCACAAAACGAACATCACTCAGAATTGTCAGAAAATCGCTGCGTGGGAGTCTGACAACCAAGGATCTAAAGAAGTCACATTTATCCAGATGGATAGGAGGGACAGAGACATGGAGTGATACAGAGAGGCACGGAGACCAGAACAGATAGTCCACCATCTATGTGTGGTAGATAAAAAATGGGAGGGATACGTCAGGAGTGAGGGATCCCAGCCCCCGTCCGGACCACCTGACCCAGAGTCCCTGTGCCAGGAGGATTAGTCCCCATAACTTCTGGCTGTAAAAACTAGTGGGTGGGGGGTGGGATGACAGAAGAAACTGTGTCCTCTTAAAGGACCTGCAATGGACTTAGGACTCACACAGATCTACCTTCTCTGGGATTCAGTGCCAGGGAAACAGCTGTAAGGGCACCAGTGGCATATGGAGAGAAAGAGAAGTGTGAGTGGAGCGACAGCTTACCCCTGGGCAAAACTCAAGAGACCAGGCAGTGGCATTGTTCCCTCTGTGAGCCCTCCCCGACACAGAGCAATGGAGCAGTGACATGGGTTGCCTTGCCCTGGTGATTACCTAAGGCTCCACCCCATACAACTTAACAGGTGTGCTAAGGCTGGGAGTCAAAACCACTCTACCTAATGCACAGACACAAACAGAGGGAGGCTGTCAAAATGAGGAGACAAAGAAATATGGTGCAAATGAAAGAACAGAACAGAACTCCAGAAAATGAACTAAATGAACTGGAGATAAGCAACCTATAAGATTCAAAGTTCAAACCACTGGTTATAAGGATGCTCCAGTAACTCACTGGATACTTTAACACCATAAAAAAAGACCCAGGCAGAAATGAAGATTGCATTAAATGAAATAAAGAAAAATCTACAGGGACCCAAGAGTGAAGAAGATAAACCTGACAATCAAATCAATGACTTAGAACATAAGGAAGGAAACAGCATTCAAACAGAATAGCAGGAAGAAAAAATAATAAAGAAAAATGAGGATAGGTAGAAACTCTGGGGCAACTTCAAGTCTATCAGCATTTGCATCATAAGCGTGCCAGAAGACAAGGATGAGCAAGAAATTTAAAACTTATTTAAAAAAACAATGAAAGAACACTTCCATAATTTGGTGAAGGAAATAAACATACAAGTCCAGGAAGCACAGACAGTCCCCCAAAAGATAAACCCAAACAGGACCACACCAAGACACATCATAATTAAAATACCAAAGGTTAAAAATAAAGAGAGATTCTTAAAAGCAGCAAGAGAAAAGGAGACATTTACCTACAAAGGAATTCCCATAAGACTCTCAGCTGATTTCTCAAAAGAAATTTTGTAGGCTAGAAGGGATTGGCAAGAAGTATTCAAAGAGATGAAAAGCAAGGACCTACCACCCAGATTACTCTATCCAGCAAAGCTGTCATTTAGATGGAAGGGCAGATAAAGTGCTTCCCAGACAAGATACAGCTAAAGGAGTTCATTATCACCAAGCCATTATTATATGACATGCTAAAGGGAATTATACAATAAAAAGAAGCTCAAAATGATGAATATTAAAATGGCAATAAATTCATGGTTGGAACTGGGGAGCATTGTGCTAAGTGAAATAAGCCAGGCAGTGAAAGACAAATACCGTATGATCTCACCTATAAGTGAAACCTAATCAACAAAACAAATGAGCAAGCAAAATACAACCAGAGGCATTGAAATAAAGAACAAACTGACAGTAACCAGAGAGGAGGGGGCAGAAGAATAATAGGGGATAACAGGGGAAGGGCCATCAAGGAACATGTATAAAGGACACATGGACAAAGCCAAAGGGGGTAGTTTCGAGGGTGGGAGGCAGAGATGGGTAGAACCGGGGTGGGGGCATTGTGGGGTAAAAATAGAGACAACTGCACTTGAACAACAATTGCAAAAATCAAAAAGATAAAATAAAAGGATTTAACAAGAGTTTAAAAAATTAAATTCAGCAGAAAAGATATAAAATGGCAATAAATTCACAACTATCAATAATTGAATCCAAATAACAGACTAAGCAAACAAGCAGAACAGAAACAGAAGCGTAGAGATGGAGATCATTTGGAGGGTTATCAGTAGGGAGGGGCAAGGGAGAAAATGGGGAGGAAGTCACAGGGATTAAGAAGCACAAATTGGTAGGTACAAGATAGATGGGGGGATTTAAAAACAGTACAGGTAATGGAGTAGCCAAAGAACTTATATGTATGACCCATGAACATGAACTAGGGGGGATTACTAGAGAGAATGGGGGTACTGCGTGGAGTGGGGCAAAAGGGAAAAATTGGGACAATTGTAATGGCATACTCAATAAAAGATATTAAAATAGGAAAACAGAAAACCCCCAAATTATTAAATAATAATAATTTGACACAATCTATCATTAAAAAAATTATAGAGGGTTAAAGGAAAGATGCATGTTGAAACAATTGGCGATCTATTTAAAAAAAGCATTTGTTTTGGATGTAAAACAACTGATGATTCTGTGGAATTAGTTATGCATTAGGGAGAATAACTTGTCTGGGCAATTGCTCTTTCCAGATGGCAGACTTATTAAATAAAGTCTGAGTGAAGCAGAAATCATGTGTCCTAAACAGAAACAAGCTTTTGCAAACAAAATTCTAGCTGGAAAAAAATGTTGCTTGGCATTTTGCTATCTAATTTGCATAACCAGTTCTTGGCGGCATCTGCCGAACGCACAGACTGATCTCTGTCTGATTACCTCCCCTCCTACCTACCAACCATCTATCGGTCTACGTATTCCATCAGCTAGTTGTATTTGCTCTTTGGTGCTGACTACAATTCTGACATGACCCCAGATTTTTGGACGTAGTGCTCCTAATGGCATAAAATCAGGTAGTGATGTAGCTTGTTTATTGAGAGAAGTTAGATAACTTGTTGCAGACTGGTTAAAATTAGTAGGAGGAGGTGTTGCTGCTGTGGTTGATGTTAAAGTAAGACTTATGAAACTAATGTGCACAGTGGCAACATTTTTCAATGATGTAGAATTTTAGTTTATGTGATGCATTATAATCTTGTTTTTGTTTGTTTTGTTTCAAAAATTAAAACTAGACACTGTTATGAACCTAGCAATGAGCTCCACGAACTCAGTACGCTTCTATTACCTTGAGTCGAGGTGAGAAGGCTGAATGAACTGGATGTGAAACACGACAATTTTGGTCGCTTTGGTACAACGAGGGGCTGAAGAGATTTTTAACTGTTGGGAGACGTTGTCATTGCACTAAAGATTTGGCCACTTTGACTGCCAATACAACTCATCTAACCACTGAATAGTTATCAGGATGCATGATTTTATTGGTCCAGTCATCCTGAAATTATTTATTCGGAGATGTCATTTGGCAAGGAACAACCTGGTGCAAGTTTGTAGGCTAAATAAATGCTCTTTCCCAGATAAAAGTAAACCCAAATCCCATGTCTTCTGAAGACTGATGTTTAAGAAAAGTCACTCGGGGTACGTGAAAAGGGTGGGTGGGGCACAGGGGCTATGCCAGTTTTAGTCAAAAACTGCTGAACACTTGGTGTACTATGAATAGGTGCACTTGTAAATCACCCATCATGAAATCGGCCAACACATTGAGTCCTCAAAAAATAATTCACTGAAGCTGAACTCAGCCTCTCACAACAATGCCAGCTGGTACACTGACACAGATGAGTTCCTAGAACACTCACCCAGTGGGGAAAGCTTGTAATACAAGGGGCCCACCCTCTAGATTATTCTGTTTTTTTTTTTTTTTTGCAGGGCTCCTCCCTGGACATTGAAAAATAAAACTTGCCATCAACATTTGTGTAGAAAAAAAGTTTTCAGATCAAACTCTAATAACTTAAATATAACATTTTATAATGAAATTTTTAAATAATGGGATGTTTCTATTTTTGATGTATATGGTTTAAATTTTTTTACTTTAAATTGTTTTTTTTCGGTCTCAGTCGTGTTGGTAGTACGTTAAATATTTTCATCTCCATTCAATAAAAATGAACGGCTGGCAGTTATACGATTATATTCCCTGTGTCCTCCCTGTGGGCCCTTGACTTGTGTTTCCTGATGCAGACATTAATTAAAGAATGAGGTCAGGAAGGGTAAGAGTACGGAGAAGAAGAAGACACGAGAAACCAGTGCAGAACTCTCTAAAATACTGACATAGGGTCAGAGTCAGAGAACCAAAAACACATGAGTAGCCGGAGAAAGAGCCAGAAAACTAGAGAAGTGTGATGCTGAAGAACCTGAGGGAAGGCCCCATTGGAAGACGCAACCTGCCAAGAGCCCGAGCATCCTTGTATGTTCTTGCTGGGCATGCCAAAATCGCAAGGTCCTGACTGCTCTTGACCATGGCCATTTCTCAGCCTTTGGTGTGCAGAACACAGTTGTCAAGGATGAAGTAACGTCTCCCCTCCCCGCTGACTATGCGTGGGCTCACAGCTCTGTAAAAGCAGTGAGTTCTCCAAGCTCAGTATATCTTGGCTGTGATGCAAACTCACCGTGTGCATGGCACTCCTGACACCCACCTGTGTCACCCTTGTGGTTCCTGGGAGGCAGGAAAGACTGACACAATCACACCACCTCTCTGGCTATTGTTCTGCTGAGCATAAGAAAATTCTTTTTCTCTGACACAGCAGTCTTGTGTCTTTCCCCAGCACTCATAAATCAGTGAGAGGCTTGCTTATTAGCTTGAAAGTAGGATAGTATCCCAGCTCTCTCACAGTCCTTGACAGACACTCAAGGAAGGATTACAACATTGACAAGAAATTAACAAAGGTAAGGATTGAGAAGGTTCCATTGCTCCTTGTTAAACTTGGCAAGAACAGTTTCCATGGAGTGCTGAGGGCTGAAGAGACAAGTCTAAACTATTTATAAAACTTTGGCTATACATGGACGTGCAAAGGGTAATCGATAAAGAAGAAATGAGCTCCAAGGTTAATTCTATCTCTGGCAGTGATTTTTTCAGTTATTTCATTGTTTAACCCTGTAACCTTTCCTTTGCAATTCCTGAGGCAGCTGCTTAAGGCAGTGCAGTGTGCTCTGTAGAACTCCAGGGGGCGCTAGCCCCTGGGGTTTCGGTTGGAGTATAATTGACAGTAGAACTTCAATGTGCCTTCCGGAGGTGAGAACAAAACCAAACCTGTAATAGTAGTACCAGAAAGAAGGAAAGGTGTGCTTAACTTTTTCTAATAATTAGATAATTGAATCAAAGCCAGAGAACCTCCAAATGTTTTTTTTTCATCTGTCTCATATCTTCTGTTGTATTTTGTCCCCAAACAACTATCCAGTGAACTGTGGCTTATTCCACAGTTGAAATACGTCTGTGTTCAGAAACTTCAAAGACCTGTGGTCCCAGCACCCGCATCTGACCTCATCATCAGTCACGGGTCACGTCCTGCTAGCACCTTCCATTCTTGTCTTTCTCCTGTGCGCCTCACCTTGACACAAACTAACTCATTTTCCATAAAGCGGTGATTTGGGCCTTTGGGGAGTTTATCCTCTTTTTAAAAGGTTATCCAATTACCCTCTGTCCCCTTTCAAGCCACCCGTCAAGCTGTTTGAATCTGCAAGGGCCAAGTTCCCTTCCACCTTCCAGAAAGAGCTGAACGCAGCTGGCGCTGCCCTGAAGCCCCCTCGTGGGTGGGTGGGGGAGCCAGAGCCCAGGGCTGTCAGGAGCGCATGTTCCCAGGCTGCATGTCATCCAGGCAGTGACCAATGGCACTCCCGTCAGTGTCCGTGTGCACGGGGACCGTTCCTCAGCTAGTAGAACTATCTGAACAAGAGCTCCACGGGAGTGTCTATTCTCCGTAATAAATTCGCAAAGTGACCAGAGCAGATACTCTCTTAAAATTCATGCACTGTAAATGTGGTTTTGATGGCCTGTCCTGTCCACGGAGCTTCCTTTTGTTTCTTTATCCATCTGTCCTGCTTCATGATAATTTATTCTTTATTGCAAAACATACTCAGGGACGTCTCTTCACCTCACTGAAAAATTCAGCTCCACGGATGTGACTTTAAATGCCCAAACCACAAAATATTTGTTGAAAGACTCAAACACCTTGGCTTTTTTTTGTTGGGCAATGACATCGGGACAAGCTATTTATTCTGTTTCTCTCTTTCAGCCCAGGTGTCAAAAGAACTGAGAGATGGTGGGGGCATTTGGGTTTTATTCTGCACGCTACTGAGGCTCCATGGCTGGAATCCCACTGGCTCATGGATAGCTGCTGGAAATGTTGATGGGTGCTCCCAATCACAGTAAAAATGGATCTATTCTTAAAGCAGCTCAATGAGAGAAAATGGATAAAAGCTCAATATGAAGCCAAGATAGCTTATAAAGCATAAAATTATATATAAAGTGTAACATGGCGAGTTAGAAACCTGGGAAAGTAGAAGTATTACATTTCATATGCTCCATTAAAAATCATCTTTGTTTAGTGTCTGGAAGGCCTTCCTGGGGGCTGAGCCAGTTAGACATCAGACAGGCCATCTGTGAGCCAGGCAGACAGACAGACAGACGCTCAGAGAGAGACGCTGCCACTCAGTCTTCCCTTTAAGAGCCTCTGGTTCAGAGCTGTTGAGTGAATTTGATTCGGAATGGGGCCACGGACCTTCAAGTGAGCATTTTTTCTTTCCTCTGTTTATATACTAGGGAGCAGGTAATAATTTCATTTGAAAAAAGATTTTTTCAGTTAAAATACCAGACTCTCATGCAGGTCACACTCAGAGGCTGTGAGCAAATTTTTTACCAATGCACATGCACATCTCTGAAATGTCAGCGTGAGTTATTAAATATACAAGGGGATGAAAATCTGCATTTCCTCTGGGACAAAACAAACTTTAAACATATTACCGAAGCAGGCTAGAATAGGTTGGCATTAATATTTTGAGCCCCTTAAAATTTTATGTTCAGATATTCTTTAGTTACCTTCAGAAGATCTTTGTTGTCATTTACAGTTTCAAGCATGTCCTCTCACTTCTGGCATTTTAATATTATCATGAGTTTCATTTTTGATGAAAATCAATCACCAGAGAACTATGAGTAGTTGATTTCCGGTGTTAAAATCATGAAACTCTGTCGGAGAGGCATTTGGATCTATCATGTAAATATTAAACCTGGATGATGATTATGTGTATTTGCCTTTGGTTGTGTTTCTGCACCCGCCGAGAATTCTCTCCCTTATCTTCTTTGTCCAGTTACGGCTTTGCTATTTTTTATGCCTGAACTTAAAGGAAAATCATACCTTCCCAGGAATCTACTTTGGATGTTTAGCTCTTCCCATCTCCTCTTGTGACTGCAGCTTTTCCCTCCCCACGATCCCACCTCCCTTCGTTGGGATCTTGGGTGATAACACCTCTCTCTGAAATAGGGGTGAGAGAGTGTGAGTCTTCCCCCAGCTCTGAGGGGCACCCTGTGGACATGACTTATCGAGCTTTTTAAAATTTATTTTTTAAAAATGTTTTAATTTATTATTTTTACAGATAATGTGGTTATTAAAGTAAGTGAAACAAAAAATAATAAAAGCTATGTAAAGGCAAAATGAATAAACTCTCTCCCCTATCCAATACCCACCCAAGTGCAATAATAAATTTTAACAGTGTAATGTATATGCTTCCATATCTTTCTCTAAGTAAATACATAAGTCTATAGATTTGGATCTTTATATCTCCATCACCTATACCTGTCATCTATCAATATGTATATGTATGAACAGAAAGATACAAGGACTTTGCGTGACAGTAACAACACATCAGTACGTATACTACAACCTGCTTTTCCACATAGACACCTACAAGGTCCAGCAGAAGTAAGGCCTGCTGGAGTGTGGTTGGTAGGGTAATGATATGGATGGAACAATTGACAGTTTTAATTTGCACACTTCACCTAAAATGCCATATGCTGTGCTGGCGTGTGATGTTGTTTTGTTACAGAATTACATGCTTATGATTTTGTAATAAAAAAGGGGCGTTATTTGTGCTGGACCCTGTATATATCTTACTAAATATATTTTTCCTAATTTTACATATACACACTATAGTTTTCAATAAATGGGATCATCATACAGTTTGGTTTTCTTAAAAGCAAAGATATTCTCTAATGTGGGTTAATTGATATCACCTCAGATACATTATCTGTGCTCTATATTAATGCCCCTGAGAAAGTTAATCTTGAATTATTTGAAGGCTTTCAGAAGGACCACCCTGATAAAATGTGACTTTGTCTTTATTTGGAGCCCACCTGTGTTCTTTTCCTCCTTTCTTCCTTCCTTCTCTCTTTTTCTTCCTTCTTCCCCTCCCTTTCCCCCTCTCCTCTTCCCTCTCGATGCATACTCCTGACAATCGAGTTTCTGTTCAGCACAGAGTAGCAAATGTTATAAAAGAAAAATGAGGTCATTCTATTCCAAAGTCAAGAAAAATTCGGCTTGCAGAGGGCAGAGAATATGCCTGTCTCAGTCACCATTGGAGCACAATGATTACTAAGGTAAAAAGAACATAATTATGGAAGTGAATTCAAATTACAGAATATCATTACAAAATCAGATCTCAATGATGAAAGGATTTTTAATATACCTACATTTTTTCTTTTGTGCCACAAATGTAATGGCATTTCGGCACATGGTCTTTTGGTTTATACGCGTTTCTTTTTTTCAAAATATTCATAACTTGGGGCTCAGGTGTGTATGTCCATGCCCAAGTCAACGTACTCCCTGAAATCGGAGGCCCGGAAACAGGGGAATGTATCCTCTAATCACACCCTCTTTGAACTACCCAGGACTTGCTTTTCTTTTCTAAAGAACTGACAAGTTTTTTATTCTCTTTCTGAATTGCAAACGGCACATCAAATACTTCTCAGCCACCACGGCCATGGCTTTTGTAATTCCTGGTAGGTTGTGATTAACAAGCTACAGAAAATGGGATGGGAAATTAGGGCTTACAGATCTAAAAATGCTGTTGCTAATTACAGCTTTGAGAAAAAACAAAAGCTAGATTTGCACAGGAAGCAATATTATTGTAAAAGATGCCAGATCTTTAGGAGAAAAAGAAAAGGCAAGATATCTGTCTAATTCTCAGATGTAAGTCAGGGGAAATTGTTATGAAACATGAAATTTCTTAGAACATTTGGAGGTATTACATTAGAAGAAGCTAAGAAGTAGATCAGGAAATGGCTGAAACAAGAATAAGAGAGTTTGTGGGAAATTGTTGTGGGAAGGGAATTTGGACAAAAATTTCAAAATATAACATGACTTTATGTAATGGCAAGCAGAGATTAAAGTCTTGATGGTCGAGAGTAAAATCCTTCAAACACTTGATGCAATAATGGTCTGAGAGATTCCTCAGATCGAACACAGATAGTCTTGTTTTAATCCATACCAAACCAATAACGCAGAGAAGTGGTATTTCTCTTTCAAAGTGTTAGCTGCTTGCTCTAGAATGGAACCTGGCAAACATTTTCTGCAAAGGGCCACACAGTAAATATTTCAGGTGCGTAGGCCGTCCAGTCCTTGCTGCATTCACTCAACTCTTGGTGCTGGTGGGAAGCAGCCATAGACAACCCATGCATAAATGGGCGTGGCTGTGTCTCAAAAAGACTTTATTTAAAAAAGAAGGCATTGAGCCAGATTTGGCCCAAGGACCATATTTTGGCAACTGCTGCTTTAGAAAACCAAGGATATGAAATCCTAAGACTTTACTTTCTCGATCTTTTAATTGTCAAGTGACAATGGCCATGGAGAGGTTGCTTGGCAAATGCAATTGGAAGACCTGGTTTCAGGCACCAACTCCATCACTTCAGGATCCCGGACAAACGTTAAGCTTTTCAACAACCATGCAAATCTCTTCACTTACAATACCTATTTTGCCTACGTTTAGGGTTTCCATAAAACCTCAGTGAAATAATATTGTTAGTGGAAACAGTTTATAAATTAAAACAGTATAAAGCTCTCATTATGAACAGGTTATAAGTGAGCTGAACAAATATCAGAGAGGCATCTAACATGGCAGCAGTAAAACCTATGGAATCACAAAACAATCACTTTTGTAATTAAGGAGTCCTCCTTCTCCGCATAAAAAGGACCAGGCAGATCTTTCAGCTGCCATGAGGTCAGAGGTCTGCCAAGGGCTACAGACAATCTGGAGACAGAGCAGGCAGGCCCAGGAGGCTGGGCTGTTGGTGAAGCTGCCTGGATCTTATTCCTGGCTCCACCATTTACTAACTGTGTGACTTAGGTGTGCCATCCAAGTCAGTCTCATCTGGAGGAAATAATACTCCCAACTGTGTCTAGAGCTGTTGTCTAAATTAATTGAACTCGCTTAATGTTCTCAGCAGAGATTCCTAGCAGGACAGAAGTATTCCATAAATATTTGTTCATTTTCCTGAATATTTTGCAAAGTCATAAAAGTCTGGAATGGAAGAGCCTGCAAGGTCTTTGACCCGACGTGTGAATCAGCTGTGCCAGCGGTGGCTCTGTGCTTACCCCACCACCATTTGAGCCCTTCTCTTGATCAAAAAGATCATTACTTTGCACAGAACTCTGTCTAGGTAATGAATTCATTATTTCTATCACTAATACAGAAAAGGTATTTCTTCATAGAAAAATATAAAGCAGTATTTGGGCTTTATTGTTTCTTTTCATTCCTCCTACACAGTTCTAAGCCCAAGTAAAGCAATGGATAGTGTCTTGTCGTCTTTATAAATGGCACCCACTGGGTGCAGCTTCTAGAAGGCAACATTGGCTAAGGAACTTTCCTTCACCTGCCTCTCAAAGGATTGACTGGCAAATCCATGCCCACTTCATCATGTGAGGACAACATGTGTATTAATCATTTCCTAGCATTGATAATTCATATCACAATTTTAAAAATTCTAAATAAGAGATGATATTAATAATAGAATAGGCCTGCAAATGTGAAATAAACAAATGGCTGCAGAACTGATTTCAAGAGAGCTGAAAATCCATGAGGATTTTTCCCATGACTGTCAACACATTAAGAAAACATAGGTCTATTCGCCTCACATTCTCATACATTCATACACGAATAGGGTTTATTATACATCAATCAAGTTCTTTGGGGTTTTGTTTTCAAACAAATGATGTGATGAACATTTTCACGTACCACAGGAATCCATTATTTCTGTAACATCTTAAACGTCTTGTAGACATTGCTTGTAGGCAATCTCTAAGGCGTTCACCGCCGTGGAAAGTGCTTTCACTCACTCAGAACCGAAGTGCACTTTCCCTAAGCACATTAATTCTACTCTCACTTTCTAGGCACATAAACAGGGCTTGAGTCCATTTTTTTTTTTTTTTTTGCTTTTACTCTTTGAAAGAACTTCTCTTGATAACTTCTCCGCCTCCATGAAGAGTGAAAAAGGATTATGACAAACAGAGGGATAGGGGCATTTTTGCAGACAGAATTACTGAAGGAAGAAAACCAGTCAAAAAAATTGAGTTGTCATAAGAATAGCTCGAAGTCTGTGGCATTGGCTGATGAATTGACTTTGCAGTTACTAAGGTAAACCAAAAATACACCCCTACTTCTTTTACTTTTTAGGTAATTTGGACAGAATGTGTTTTCACAGACCAAACATCAGTCTGCTGAGTTAACAGAACACCATCTTGAATGTCAGTATAAAAATACAATAAAGGCAGGGAAATTATGCTGCTCTCACTAATTAGGCAAAAATATCACTTTCTTTCAAGACTGCACTGTCAAGAAGAATGTGTAAACATTTGAAAAGAGCCTTAAAGTTGAGAGGAAGTTTTGAGGTTACAAAGACCAAGTCACTTGGGAATATGTCATGATAAATGATGAACCTTAATTTTAATATCTGTCATTTTAGCCTGTACCTTCCTCGTTTTACTTATTAATGCTATTAGACAAAAATTACAGTGACCCAAGAATTTTCTTTGGTGTCGATTAATCCACCCATGAATTTATAGTTGAAAATACATGGAAAGTATAGCAGTTTCAAGGACACGTGACCAAACTCTCTTGTAGGCTGATAGCACAATTATGCGGGAATACATGAGTGACATAAACAGACCGCTGGGTCTGCTACGCCATCAGTGCCACAGAGAATGACTCAGTCTCAGCTATTTCTCACTTATCATCCTTTCTCAGGCCTCCTTTAATGTCTAAGTAGCTTCCAGTTAACAGCTGTATTGCAATTCAATTTCCTTAATCAAAGGAAATGTTTCACAAATAAATTATTTTGTGGGATTATTTTCAAGTTATATTCCCTAAAATTAAAAAAAATCAATGCCGTTTAACAAGTTTTTCATGGCTTCTCTGGGTATTGAGTGACACCGATTAAATGATTTAGAATGAAATGAACAGGGCACCTTCTGAGGTTGGGCTCCATGCTTTACAAAGAGCTCAATGGTCTTTCCCAAGGAAAATACCAACTCTCTCCACAAACCGTCGCTTGTCAACTTTATACAAAAATGAGATGCTCTTCCTCAGGATCCTTTGATTCTTCCACTTTCATGACAGACTGTCATCTCGACCCTCTGCAAGGCTGAATGCTAAAGGATATTAAGCTGCCTTTAATAGAAGACATAAACCCCCAGACTCTTGTTACACACCTAGCCTGGGTCACAAAGTCAAGTGCCTCCAAGCATCAAGGAGGTCACAGAGTGAAATGGACTAAAAATAAGAAAATGTAGGGAGCTCCAGACTGGAGAGACAGTGAGGAGCTCGGTGGGCGACTCTCCAGTGAAACAGGCAACGCTGGCAGAAACCAGGAATGCAGATATTGAAATTCTTTAGAAATTACCCTAAAACACACCGAATATGAAGAAACACTTTTCAAGAAAATCTACTCTAACTCAGCAGAGAGTCTGTGGCATTTAAACCTGAGTGGAGTCAAATGGGCGGGGTGTAACACTAAATGAAGCAGGCAGCTTAAAAGAAAGATCAGGGAACGACACGAAGAGGGCCTTGCTAGGTGACGGTCTTCCTAGGTGACTGTGCACAGGCCCAAGGCTGTACACCTCTGAGGAGTGACAAGAAAGGCTTCACCTTGTGAGGGGAAGATGGACTTTACAAGCTAGCTAGCCCTGGCTGGTGTGCCTTAGTTGGTTGGAGCTTTGTCCCGTACACCAAAAATTAGGACCACGTGAGAGGCAACCACACATTGATGTTTCCCTCTCTCTCCTTCTCCCTCCCTTCTCCTCTCTAAAAAGAAATAAATAAAATCTTAAAAAAAAAATTAGGGTGTTTGATTCTCAGTCAGGGTATGTGCCTAGGTTGTGGGTTCGATTCCTGTTCAGGGTGCATATGGGAGGCAACCAATTGATGTTTCTCTCTCACATTGATGTTTCTCTCTTTCTCTCTGTCTCTAAAATCAATAAACATTAAAAAAAGCAAGTTAGCCAAATTTAAAAAAAAAAACATTAAAAAATCAAACAACAAAATAAGCCTAAGAGAAGGGGGTAGGGGAATCAGTTTCCAGAGTTACTATGTTATCTAAAATGTCCACTTTTCTGAGCTCCTAAGATGCAGAAAATATTTTTCTAACACCCCCCTGAGATCTTGGAAGAGTAGCCTGCATAATGTAAGACCCAGTGAATGCCAGCCGGATGAGTAGGTATAGAAACTGCCACTCGACATGACCAAGGGCTGTGTTATTTGCCTTGACGGGACAAGCATGTCAGATCTTAATAACATTTGTACCTATTGATGATGATATGACTAGGTATTTGTAAAATACAACCTGACAGTAGCTTAAATAAAAACATGTGACCATCTTGAATTTACTCAAAACAACCAAAAAAAACTAAATATATTGGAACTTTTCAATAATACTAATTTTAGGGTCTTCTGCATGGAAATACAAATCTTTTGTGCCTCAAATAAAGATAACCCTACACTGTAGACATTATATCTTGTATTGTATTTAAGTAAAATTTTTATAGCGGGGAGAAAGTCTGCTAGGATGTAGAAAAAGTGCTGGTTCTCATTGCATCAAAGCTGACGAATTTGGGCTTTAGACCTGGCCTTGCTTCTATTGTACTCTGTATCCTGGAGCAATCCTTCCCTGCATTGCTATTTTATTTTATTTTCTCACCTGAAAAGTAGTGGAATGGGCAACATATCATCTCCGGTTCATTTTAGTTCTTGGCTTCTGCAGTTTCAGGAATGGAAGGTTAGTCACTTAGTTTGGCAGAAAAGAGAACCCTAGTGCATTCTGCTGGCTTAGCGTGTGGCAGAAATACAATCGAGTGGTACTGTATTTTGGTGCTGCCAGTGGGTTCTGGTAAGTGATTATTGTGAGGGTGTTTCCAATGTCAGTGTGTACCAATGTCAAAGTGTTTCCTCACTGCCTTGTCACTTAGCATAACATTTAAAACCCAAAGGTACAATGGTGAATCAGTCCCTTTGGAATTTATATTTAGTTGAATTGAAACTAGAGCCATGGTCTTGATTTAGATGCTGAACTGACTCAGCAGCCCCTGGAGAATACGTGATGCTGAGGGTGGAGGTGGGGGAACTGGAAATGTACTTATTTATGCCACTGGAATCTTAAAATAAACCTAGGAATTTGGTACAAGGGGTTTTAGGAGGAAAAGATACCAGTGGCCTTTCAAGATTGCTAGGGTCTTCTTTGCCTTTTTTTCCCCCTGTGGTTGTTTCGATTTTTGTGTATTCAATATTTAGAAGGAATTTGTGGGGCTAAAGCAATAAAATAGCAACAGAGAACTGAAAAGACATAGACAGACTGAAAAATCAAAACAACTTCTACTAACCAATTAGAGATGAAGAGTGAGGGAGAGAGAGAAAAATGAGTGCGATTCTAAGGATGGTAGCTGGGGAAATGGGTGTAGATTACAAAACCATTCATATAATTGAAACCTTGAAAAGCAGGGATACTTTGGGGTATACACCTTCAGTTATGTTGAATTGGGGTTATTTTTGAAATGCTCAGGTGGGGGTCTCTAACAAGGATGTAGAAATAAGTCTATAGTCCAGAGACAGTGGTCCCTGGTTGATAGATGTGGCTGAAGCTTCCCGGTGTATTTGAATGGTCCATTGACAGAAAGGGCAAGCCTTTTTCACAGACCTTCGGGAAATGCCACATTTAAGTACCAGGTAGAAGAGTGGCTCTAAGACAAAGAAGTCATGATCCCAGAAGCAGGATGGTCATTAAAAGAGAGAATAACTTTTTTGAGGCCATGGAGAAAACAGCTAGTTTTCAGAAGCTGGGTGGGGGTGTGAGTTCAGTTCGTTCTGTTAAAAACTAAGCAATAGGAGCAGTGAAAGCATGTCACTGGATTTGGTGACACTGAGAGCAATTTCCGCAGAGTGGTGAGACAGCCAGGTGGTGGCCAGAGCGCAGAGCCGGTCAGCTTTTTGGTGGTGGGTAAGTGTGGAGGTCAAGACAAGAAGGCCCATGCGGTGCGTGGTTTCTCAAGGAGGTGGGGTCGGGGAGGTGTTTTTTCTCTGTTTTGTTATTTGTTTTCTAAAGAGCAGTTGTATAACATACAGAACATACAGAACATACAGAAAGTATAAGGATGGAGGAGAAGTATATACAAATACGTAAGAAGGCAGTGGGGAATAGTACTTTGGCTAAGAACAATGGCCATTTGATCTCTTAAGGTGCAGCAGCTTTGAAGGAATACAATATTGAAGTCATTGGCAAACTGGCTGCCAGTGCCAAACCAGGGAAGGAATACAGGACGTTGCAGTAAGTTTTCCAGGAATTAATCTGAAAAACTTACCTGAATTGCCCCAAATAAGGAAGACTTGAAGGTCAAATGACTGTTTTGTATGAACGTACGTGGACTGGAAGCATTTGCAAGCATTTTGAGGCAGCAGGTTGGTTCCAGGGTAGCCCAGAGCAAGGAAGCAGCATGGGCCAGGAAGGGAAATGTCTGAAGAGTGGCAAGTATTCTAATGCACTGGGGGACGGGCAGTAAGGGAGCGAGGGCTGATCTGGAGGCAAATTCGGGCAAGGCAGTGATGGAGGGTCTTGAATAGGACACTCGGCTGCAAATACACTTATTGGGTTAATTTTTATCTTTTGGACCATGCTTTATTTTTTGTCTTCATGAAGCAAATATATATATATATCAAATACATATTATAAAATATGTATTAGGTATTTCAGGTATATGTATATATATACACATATATGAATGAAGGAAATAAATCAGTGAAATTCACGTCCACTGTCCCTTATTTTCTGAATTGGGTAAGACCTTATTTTCCGAATCATCCCAAGAGGAAGGACACAGAGGGTGGCATTGTCTGTCTGTGGAGAGTAGTAAACATGTGGACTCGCTAATTCATGCAACAAGAAAGTGAGTTCTGGTACTGTGCTTGGTCCTAGACTTCCAGAATTTTTGAGCTGGAAAGCACTTGAGAGATTGTCATACATTCAAGTACTAATAGAAGCTGGACGACAAGAATGAGGCCAGGGGGGCACAAGCTGAAATGACAGAGGTCAGACACTGCAGTCCCACCAGCTGGTCCCACCAGCTGGTTCCACCCCCATAGGTGTGCTCTGTTTGGCTTACACAATGCTGAAAGGACATTTATTACTGGTCAGCACTTAGAAATCAGACTTCATGTAGAAAATTAGACTTCTGACTTCTTTTGAAAAATTAGAAGATCGTCAACCCAGCGCCCATGTTCCCATTTAAAATTGTAAAGTGTGTTGTCATGCCTGCTCTTTCTAGCTTGTGGAGAAAAAAAGTGTGGAAGGAAATACCGTGGGTACAAAGAATAGATCTATTAGGCGGTGGGAATAGGGTGTTTTTCTTTCTTATTGCTTTTAAAGTATCTGTTATGAAATTATATTGTATTTGATAGAAGAAAGAAAATAAGGTATAAATGTACGTAATATATCTTAAACTAGAAATTGGTTGGCTGGGACGTTCTTGACCTACAGGCAGATATCCTGAGCTGGTTGATGGTCTCATGAATCTTTCATTTTCTGCCCTTCCTCCTAGTGCATATGACCTTGGATGAGAGCCGCAGGTGCACTGGGACCATTTGGGAGAAGTGAAGACTGGGTTTTCATTCCATGTCAATGCAGGGGTGAGGTGCAGCTCCGGTCGACACATACCAGTAGGAAATATGTCAGCTAAAGTTCGGGAAATGTTAGAGCAGCTGCTGCAACTGAGTGTGACTTTGCCCCCTACCCCCACCCCTGGCCAGGGGACATTGGCAATGTCTGGGGACATTTTTGTTTTGACAAATGGAGAGTGGACGCTGGTGACAGAGGCCAGGGACACTCCTAAATATCCTACAATACATGGGATAGCCCTTGCAACAAAGAATCTTCTGGCTTAATACAACATAATGCCCAAAGTTGAGAGACTGTGCTTCAGGAGAATTCATCCCTGCTGTCAATTAAACTACACGAGCCACTGCTGTATTTTTCGGACTGTAAGACACACTTTTTGGGGAGGAATAATGGTTATTAATGCTGCTGTTGAGTTCTGTTTACATTTACATTGGTGAAATATTATGTTATTTATGCTATTAAATATTTTACCACATTTTTTGCTTCAAACTTTTTTTACTATTTACCTCCTTTAAAACCTAGGTGTATCTTATGGTTCAAAAAAAATACGGTAGGTTGTCTGCTTAATGACTATATTAAAACAAACCTAAGGCATAACTTAGCAAGAGGCAAACTTTCTGAACATCTTTTAGACATTCAGGAGCTCTTGGCAAGTATATTGAATGTCTCCAGATACTGCAGTGAAATTAATTCCACCATTACACACACTATGGACCAGCTGATGTGCTGAGTACTGCCTGGAATAGTAAGTGAGCGTTGTCTCTGGTCTTAAAAAGAGTGTAATGTCCAAGCATGGAAGGGCAGAAATTCTGCTTTTGGCACTCTCTCATTTCCTAATGAAGCTGTAGGGTGAGTATGTCTCATTGTTTTAAAAGAAAGAAATTATACTCTTCACTAAGAAACAGACATTTCATAGTGGTCATTGGCCAGGCCCATTTTAAAATATCTTTTATTTATTTACTTATCTATTTTTTTAATAAACTTGAAATTCTAAGTTGTAAATAATAATGATGCTATTACTTCTAACTAGTTTTCCTGGGATTTTGGAAGAACTGATTAAGCAAGGCACATTAATGCAAACAAATAATTCTACTAAAAAAAATCAAATTATGTAATTAAAATCCTTAAAGCTTAAAGGTATTTAAATGAGAAACAGTGATTTTTGTTGGTTTTTCTTCACAGGCTTTTTACTCAGAGGAAAATTATAGTAATAGCAGAAAGTGTATGAAATTTGAAACTCAAAGCTATTCTGAGCTATTTTAATAATGTATTATTCTGTCAAAATAAATTTTAAAACAGTTGAGAAGTAGTATGAATTCCCAGGTTTAAAAGTACACTCAGATCTATTCAGCTGGCTGCATTTTTAGTGGCAAAAATCTCAGGATCCATAAATACTTCAGGATCCATAAATACTTCATTATGTATTTGAAACTCAGGCTTACACGCTTAAATGATGATCTCTTCCTTTTGGGATGGGGGCCTGGGACATGGTGATCCATGATGGACACCTATCAGAACACCCCAGCACTCAGTATCAAATCCTTTCTCTGTTTACAGCTCTCCCTGGTCTGACTGAGCTTCGGAGTTGTCCCAAAGACCTTCAAATCTCTTGTCCCTCACCCTGATCTTACCAGCAACTCCAATTTTTACATCCAACTACCAACTTGATATTTTACTTCCTGACCATAAGACATCCAGCTTCATCCCCCTTTTCCACCTCTAACCAGTCCCACCCTCCCTCTGTCTTCCCCATCACAGTAAATGAGACTTCCACCCACCTAGGAACTTCAGCCAAAATCATAGGCGTTTTTCTTGATTTCTCTCTTTCCTTCATCCAATCCATTAATATGTCCTGTTTAATATGTATTATGTATAATTTTGTAGTCTATTTTTATAGATAACTGTATTGTGAGATCTTATTTTTATGTGCTTAATTTTTTTTTTCAAACCTGCTTGGTAAAGAATGCATAAATCTTCACAGTACAAATATCCAACATTTATTTAGCCATTCCTGTACTGTGGGACATGCAAGATCTTCCTAATTTTTTCCATCACGTGCTTTTACTTCTATTGAGTACTTATTTAGTGCTTACTATGTGCAGGCACTGTTCTAGCACCTCAGCAATGTTAAGGCATTTCATCCTTATGGTCCATGAAATAAATACTATTATTACCTCTATTTTTGCAAATGAGGACCCTGAGGCACAGGTCGGTGAAATAGCTTGCTCGGCATTTCATAGATAGAAAGAGGAGCTGGGTTCAAACCAAGGCCTCTTGACTCCAGAACCCATGTTCCGAATCCACTGTGTTGCCGTGGGTCCATCACTCAGCACATACTCGCACTGGTCTGCATGCAACTGCCATTCCCTTAGAATATATTTCCAAAAGTGGATCAACAAAATGTTTTACAAAAATCAACTGAAAATGTTTTACACAGTACCTATTACAGAGTTTTCCTCCAGAGACTGCACTAATTTTATAAATTTACACCCCCACTGTCAGCTGTTGAGAATGTCCTCTTTAAATCTTTTATTTTTGCTGTTGTATTTATTATTTTAGAGAGAGGAGAATGGGGAGAGATAGATGATAGATAGATAGATAGATAGATAGATAGATAGATAGATAGAACCCGCAACCTTGGTGTATTGGGACGATGCTCTAACCAGCTGAGCTACTGGCCAGGGCTGAGAGTGTCCTCTTAACTGGGCTTGCATCAAGATTGGGTGTAATGATTTTTAAAGATCTTGAGCAGTTTATTAGGAACAAATTGTGTAATAGTTATAGTTGCTTCTTTTTGATTACCAGAGGTTTTTTAAATGTGTATATTAACAGTTGAATTTATTTTTTTATGAATTTCTTATGTTTGGTTTTTGCCAACTTTGCTATTAGAATTTTTTTCATATTGAATCATAGCAACTCTTTATATATTGAGAGTAATACCCCAAGTTTTCATGTGGCTTTTTAATTTTTTCTGTTGTTTACTGAAGAGTAAAAATTTTTAATTGGTTTCTGCAGTTGCATCAAGCTTAAGTGGTCATATAAATAATCCCCTATACTTCTCTTTTAATTCTTTTTCATATTCTCAATATTAGAAGTCTCATTTCACTTACCTAATGCTTAGAAATACACCGTAATCCCTTAAGCCAGTAAAAAAAGTCAATGATCTTAATTTTTATTATGTAGCATTTTACCTACAACACACAATGTAGAATTTGGACTTAATTTCCAATCCAAAAAAAAGTCGTAAAAACTTTCTCCAATAGTTTCAGGATCCAAAATATTGACAAACATATGGACCAAGTCTATGGCTATATCCAAATTACCACTGTATTATTTGGCCCTCAAATTATTGATCAAAAAGCTCCTTCTCAGTTTTGTTTATTGCTTTTCTTGGTTTTTATGCCTTACATATGACCTTCCAGTCACCTGCTTGATCTGGTGAGCAACTCTTTATTTTTTCCTTCACCATCCCTCTGTGTCATGCTTCCCAGCAGTGTTTAATTTATTGGTGTCTAGAAGTTTGGTAAGGAGGAGTGGCACTTCCATTTGACTGCCAGTCAGAGTTTTCTCCAGGAATCTTGGATCTCCCAAAGTGCTTCAGCGGCTACCGCCTAGGGCGAGGTGAGGCCACATGGAGCAGGGTGAGGATGTCCTGGATAGACCTGAGGTTGGAGATACTGAAACTCCTAGAAATACATCAAGATGGGGAAAATGGAGCTTACCAGAACATCTCCCTTGAAGAGCAAACATGGATAAAGTTGGCAGGAATCACCTACCAGGGGTGGAGACTGAGAGCTCCGTCTCACCCCCAGCTGCCCAGGAGGCTACGTGCTCAAGGAACACCTGGTTGGGTGTCAGCTGCCCCCCGAAGAGCGGGTGGGGCCACTAAAATACTGGGCTTTTGTGCCGCTCAGTCTGGCTGACATCTGCCAAGAGTGTCTGAGTTTTTCCTTTGAGGCAGGCAGTATTTCGTTTCCCTTGAAAATTGCTGAATCCATATTAAATATCTTTCTGCAGTGGGTACCGAATCAGTAGCCTGAAACAAGGGTGTCTGCCGCTCTGGGTTCAGTCCTGGTTTTAAATGTTTGTATTCCACACTGACGTATGTAGGGATGCGTCATGTCGTAGCTCATTCTCAAAAGTATTTAAAAAATCATAATTGTGTATTTACAC
The DNA here is from genome assembly GCA_028533065.1 of Trachops cirrhosus. Lineage (NCBI taxonomy): Eukaryota > Metazoa > Chordata > Mammalia > Chiroptera > Phyllostomidae > Trachops > Trachops cirrhosus. The sequence continues at coordinate 6,595,067 of CM052541.1, read as the reverse complement.
ACAGGTACTTATCCACACAAAAACAAAAGGATAAAGTAAATATAAAAATGCCAGCACTTGGGGAACCTGAGAATTCTTTGTATTCTTCACACAATTTTTCTGTAAGTCTAAATTTGAAGAATTAAAAAGTTATTTCCAAACTTGATCTTTGAAGGCAAAACAATACATTCAAAGTTACTTTGAAAACTTGATAAATATCTGAACTAGATACTATAAAATGTTTCGGTACAGTTCTACATTTCTATCACTGACACGTATATTTCCCTGATCATATGAGCCTAGATTCTTCCTTAGACCACCTTATCAAGTTGAGTGCTCTTCTCTTTCTTAACTTTTAAAAAAAATTTTCAGAATAGGTATGTAGATATTTGGAGAAATAATATAAAATAAAAAGCTGTCATTGAGATATCATTTTGTCACTGTTACCACTAGGTCACATTTGCATCGAAACCCACTCAACAGCGGTCAAGTAGCTCCTTAGTTTTGCAGCATCGTGTGTGGGATGTGGAAGGCTGCTTGAGGACTTGACTTATTTATTTACAAACATAAGGTCAGTGTAGCACATTTCAAATACCATGATTCATCGATTAGAAGGCATGCCGAAGGGTATCATGTATTGCAGGGTGATAACCAAGAGTCTTGAACTGACCAGTCTGACAGAAACTATGGATTAAAATAATGTGCATTGTTGAGGTTGTTTTAATAAAGCATTAAACCAAAATGAAGTTCCTGGAAAATAAAAAATCAAATTCTAGTAAACAGCAAAAAGCAATAATGGATTAAGAAGGAACTAAATTCATTTTAATAAAAAAAAGTCAAGAGTCCTGAGAAGTCCAATTCCTACCCCTCGTGTTGAGTAACTCTATCAACTGAATGTCTCAGCTCTTGGGTTTGGAGATGGGTGTCCTAGTCCATGATTCTCCCCACATCCTTTCCCCTTGTTAAAGTAAATAATCAGGTTTTAAAAAACCACCCTGAAGTCTAGTATACATTTTTTTCCAGAATGGTAAATGAGAAAGGAAAATAAAATTATATATCTTGACAGGAGAATGCTATTTACAAAATTATAAGCACAGTTTTCGTATTTGATACCTTTTGAAAAACATTTAAATGTGACTTTCTGGGGGCTTCTGACTTCCTGGCCAGTAGTTCCTGTCAGGCGTGTCTGTCATATTTCCGACTGCTTCAAACTGCCCTTCCCTAAGCCTTCTCGTTTGAGCTGTGACATGGATGCAGTTCACTATCAAAATAATGACTCAAACTCATTGTTGGAAGCTTGGGAACAAACAGCAGTATTGACCCTCCCCACACCACCCCGAAGGTTTTCTAAGCCTGAGATCTTTCTTCAATAAAATTTTTAAGTGGACAACTTGAATTCAGAAAACTAGGTACACTGAGGTAGCTCAAAGACACAGCAAATTTATAAACTGTACTTGTAGTTCAATAGAATGGGGACCAAGCCGACCAAAATTAAATATGAAAACATTACTAAGTTTGATCAGGAAGAAGTGAGTTAAAAGAACAATGGTTCACGTAGAATAGAACACCCCAGAGTTACAAACAGAAATATGGGACAAGATGGCCACAGGTTCCTTAGCTTCTGTTGTGACTATTTGTAAATGGGTGTAGATTTGGGATGATTTTATGAAATTAAATTTTAAAAAATTAAACTTTAGTAATAGTGATATTATTTGTTGTATTGGGGAATTTTTTTTTTTTTGAAAAAGAATTAAGTACTTTTTCCTTGACTGTTTTGGCTTCTCCTGAGTGGCTATTTTGATCAAGAGCTCCCTGCCCTGGTCAGAAATCTTTATGGTTAACCTCTATTTCTCCTCTAGATAACAACTGCCCATTAGCAGTGTCCAACTCTGGACTCTGTTTCTTTTCCCCATCCTAGAAATCTGTGCCAAATCAGAACAAGAGAAAGGACTTGTAAATTAATAAAGTGACTACAGGATACTTTTTGAGAAATTAAAACTAGTTTTTCAAAGGGATCCTGAAATTTAGGTTTAGAATCATGAAGAGTTGTTCAGCGTTGGTGTCAGTTTCAATTACGGTGAACCACTGTGGAAAACAAATCACCCAGTATGCCTTTTATTTGTGTTTTGATTTTTTCCCTTTTGAAAAATATACCAAGAACCACAAAGACAGGATGAATCAGCTCAACCTCACTGATGTCACCTGACACTCTAAAGGAATAAATAATTGAGAAAGTCAGATAGATTTAAGTCCAAATTTGAGTCCATTAGGATTGGTGGGGAATGGGAGGAGAGTTTCTTACACCTAGGAAGATTCAATGGTAATCTTAAGTTTGGCTATAAATTTAGTATTTCCAATTATAGATCAGCAAGCTGGATTCCAAAAATAAAAAATTGAGAGAAGACCTCTTTGTCCTTCACTAGACCGGTTTTAGTGCCCCGAACTGTGTACCTTTTCAAATGGGAGACTTCTTAATACAGGGGCTGTTTGGATGACAACTTTGGCCGAAGTGTGGCTGCTGATAGCATTCACCCTCCATTTCTCCCCTTCAATTTATAGCTGTGTCATTAGAGATTGGTATCAGCTAATGCCTGAATTCTCCAACTCATCTCAGAACTCAGTTCGCAGAGAAGTTATCACTATTAAATTACTTTCCACCTAATCCTTTTTGTTTTCCCCGATGATTTGCAGCCGTCAACTAGTATTCTAGACACGGGATCAAAAAGCAGTAGATTCAAAACCACTTGCTTAGACCAAGAGATCGAATTAAGTCTGTTGAGCAGATTCTGCTTTCCTTGTGCTGTGAGGCTCTGCAGAATGAAATGATTTTCATCCTCTGTCTGTCTGCTGGTTCTTCTGGTTCTGTTCATTACATAGAAAAAGCTTCTCCAGCCACTTTCAGCTTCTTCTATTTTTTTTTTTTAAACAGAAGTGCTGGCATGCAACTTACCTCCAGGAATAGCTCAGAGCTACTGCTCTCAATTTAGTTATGAGAGTTACATTTCTCTCCTTTCTGAAAATGTTCTCCCTCAATCTCTGTAATCATGACCCTGTAAGAACTGGGTGATTTCAATTCAAATGAAGCAAATAACCTTGTAGAATATATAGGAAGGAACATATTTCACGTTAACCACAGGTACTCACATTCTAAGCTGTAAGAATTATATTTACTTATAATGACATCCCTTCCTTTGAGAAGGAAGGTTTTGTGTGTAAAGCTGGACTCCAGTATATGAAAATGCTTGCCTGTGTACTTCTTAGGTTGAAAAGGGGTTCAAACAATGACCGTAACTTATAAAAATGGCAGAGAAATGTCCCACAACTTTCACAATCGGGAATGCCTACTAGCCGGAGCTACCCAATATATTGAGAAGAGCCCCAGAGTGCTCCTCCGTGGTCTTTGATTTCTCCTCATACAATTCTGTTTCTGAATCTTTTTGTCAGTCAGTTTTGAAAATATCATGGTTTTTCCTTTTCAGATAATTGATCATATTAATCACCCTGATGAAATGAGTGAAATGGGAGTAGAAACATGAAATCTATGGTTGGTTTTATTTATTTATATATTTATTATTATTATTATTATTATTATTATTATTATTTTTGTTAACAGTCCATACTAGCCAGTATGTATTTTCCAAAGGAGACTGGTGCAACCTGGCATTTTCTGAATTAGGAAACGTCAGCCCTAAGCCCAAGGACACGTACGAGCCCACTACCCTGCTTTCTCAGACCACATCCCTGCTGTGTTTACTTACGGAGGCGCAAGCTGTGTGTTCAGACCTGTCTTCCACAAAACCGATCTGGCAGGGCGTCCTCTGGTTCTGCAGCCAGTAGTCTGTAGACTCGAGCAGGCTATTGCTACGAAGCACCTGGGGAAACCCGGGAAAAAACCTCCTCAGTGCTATTCAGCAAATGTTGGGAACCGCCCTGCCTGGTTTCAGAAGCTGTAACCCCCCCATGGCTAAGGCTGAGTGAGCGACCTTCGGACCATAAGCCACTAAGGAGACAAGGCTTATCTCCCTATCAGGGGCGCTGCTTCTGCTCCTTTTACTTCATCCATAACTGGCCCCCAGTGCTTGATCGGTTAGCCAATGACGGGTAAAATTCCACAAAGGCAGGAACGACCTAAGACAGGCATGATCACAGGGAGCCCCAGGGAAGGAATTGGGGGGCTATAGCAAAAGGGGGTGATGGACCTTGGCCCCTCGGCTTTGACATAGCCTGAACCCTCATTCTGCCTGCAAGAAGTCTCCTAATCTCTTGGCTGCCTTAATTCCCCTGCCTGATTTAAGCCTAAAACAATGCCTTAAGCCTGAAACAATACTGGTGGTGGGTACCACCCTGTGCTGGAAAGGGCGGGTTCCCTAGGGCAATCAGGCCTAAGAAAGAATATGTAAAATCCTGTGAAACCTGCTTTGTTTAGAATGCTCTCAATTAAATGATAAGGGTCCAAGCAAGAAGTGAGTTTGTTCCTTAAAGTTTTATGGCTCTTTAGCTATCTGACCCTGACTCAAAATAGGCCCTCAGAGTTCTTTGTTATCTTTTGTTTGATCCTTACTGCCTGACAATGATTAATGAGCTTTACCTGTATTCCTGTGCAAAATGAACCTAGTAAAAGCCCATTGAGGAAAAGGCTCTTGGCCCTTCTCCTTTGAGAGATCGGCCACCTTTCCTCCCCAAGCAGATCACGTCTTGGTAGACTTATTCTCATCCGTGGTGGCCAGGGGCACCTTGTGGGTGGAGCTCCCCACACAAGCAAAGGTTTCTGTTTCTGAGGAAACTAGATGCTTTCTTTTCCTTGGAGCCTCTGGGTGTGAGGAAACGCTTGCAGGGTAACAGCCCCTCTGGACTGTGTAAAATAGCCAGCCAGGAATCGGTGTTAGAGGGACGCACCGATGTTAACACCAGTGTGTCCTGTCTCATCAAGTCCAGCATCTGGACAAGTCGATGTCTGTGTGACCTTTGCATAATTTGCACTTAAATGCTTGTTTTGGGGAGTGTTTTAATTGGCCCTGGAGATCAAACTTCATTTTAGTGTCAGTTCTCTTTGACTAAATGTTTCCAGTTTTTAAAAATGATGTGTTTTTCCTTTTGGTACAATGTTGCTACTGAAATGATCATTCCTCAGTTCTTCAGCTTTGCACACTTACCTGTGAAAAAGGGCACAATTCTTCTAGAATGCCTGTAGTACTATAAGTTTAAAAATCACTAGGAATGAGTAGAGTGCATTACAACCATCATATTTTCATTTAGAAATAGTATGGTAATACAAGGCACACTTGAATACATGATTTAACAAAACCAAATATGATTCACAAATACCTTGCTTCTGGGCTTGGATTAAAGCAAGGAAGAAAAATCATATTTCTCAGCTAAAACATGTTGAAGATGCAATCTCATACATAACCAAATGATTCAATTTCTTCCACGTCTAAACATTACTTAAATATTTAAAATTTTTCTCACCTTATGTAAAATTTCCAGTGCTCGCCTGTCACCCTTTACTTTTTTAGGGTACATGTCTGCTAATATTTGATTAGTACTTTCACTGAGGCAGTATAACAGATTTAATCAGTTTGGTTAATGCCAGAAAAATAGAATGGCACTTCAATTACATTTCATTTGTGCAACAAAGGACTGCCATTCTGTAAAGATAAGAATACACTATTTTTTGTCTCTGAAGCGTGAGATAACCAAATATACTTCTGACACATTTTCTATTACATTGTTTTGTTTTAGCCAAGTGATATTATTACTTTTAAATCTTTTCCAACTCAAATGTTTATTATTGCTTAGAGATGACAAACATTCATCATTCTTTTCCAGATCAGTATAAGGAGACACTTTGTGGGTGAGCGGGTGCTTGAGGGATGCACTTGGGTTATTTCTGCAGATTAAAAGTTGGCAATAGGACTTCTCAGTTCCCTCACAGATTTTACCTCAACTGTGTGTGGTTCTTCAAGTGTGAGCTGGTACCCCAAAGGGTTCCTGAGACCTCTCAGGGGGTCCAGTGGTCCAACGGTTTTTATAATAATTGTGAAGGGGGTTACTGTCCTTTATGCTCTCACGGCCTCATGAGCACCCTGGACTTCCCCGGACTCCACACAGCCCGTAATAGCGCAATAGAAGGCATGCAGAAGCAGGTCTCCCTAGCTCGCCTCACAAACATGTTTTATTCTGGAAAACAGATATTTTACATAAAAATAGGTGTGTTCACATGTAGTGTGCCTATTTACTAATTTTTAAACATCATTTATAAAATAATAAATTGGTATTTTCATTGGCATTATTATTTAAAATTAAATAATTATACATAAGCAGGTGTTTTTCAATCTTTAATTTATAATGTGCAATATGGAAATATCAATTAATATATCCCCCTATAAATAAAAGCTTTGTGAGGTTCACCAATGTTTTTTGGAGTGCAAAGAAATTTTGATTTCAAAAAAATTGAGAACCATCGTCCCAGATTAACTTTATTTAAAGTGAGAAATAGTCTCTCAGACCCCTCACCCCCACCCACCATGCCCTTTGATTTCTGGCACAGAGTAGAGTTTCGGAGTATGGGCGTTAGTGGTCTAACTAGGGGGAAAACCTGGCATGGTCATTAGCAGCAGGATGGACGGGGCAACTGATGGGAATTCTGAGTCCGAGTTTCCACATCTGGGAATAGCGATAATAATACCCCCCTGGTGGGGTCACTGGGGTATTCCGTGAGTTGATGAGCCATGCAGACAGCGGGTTAGCCTCTTAATACATGGTTTTCGTTGCTGCTATTTGGGACAAACTACAAAGGAAAACAGACACTTAGATGCCTTCACCTGAAATTAGTGGATTGAAAGCATTTCAGATGTTTGAAGATAAACTTTTTAGCAATATTCTCATCTAAGGTGTAACTATAGTTCTGCATTTTGTCGTATTAATAGTTATAGCTATTTTTTGGATGCTTAGAATGTGCTAGGAAATGAGCTGAAATGTTCCTATATTTATTTATTCCTCATTGCAATGCTATGTGCTAGGGATTATTGTAAAGGTTAGACTCTTCACAGAAATTGTCGTTTGGAATTTGACCTTGAGGCTCAGAGATATTGGAGTTTCTGCCCAACTGGTTCAGACCCCGACTTTGGGTTTGGTTTTGAAGATACCACGCCTGTGAGTGAAGTCCTTCAACAATGTTGCCTTCCATGACCCACACAATTGGGTCTAATTTGGGGTATATTTCTGAAAAGTTATGTGCAGGGAATATTTGTAAACATAACTCCATGTTCTTATGGACTCCCATTTCAAAGTTTTCATTACTGAAATGCTGAGGTAATATTTTTCCTTAAGAAGAAGAAACTTTCTGGGATGTAAATCATAATTGTATTAATCCATCTGGCAAGTATTATTAGTATTTTAATTTCCCAAAGGAAAGCATGCCTTTACATCTGCTTAAGTTATATTAAACCAGACCAATGTCATTTTGCTTCCACTCTTAGCCTTTTTTATGAGTTTTAGAATTTAACGCCCATCAATAAACCAAAGCCTTCACTCACAGCATCGTGAGAACATTAGTGATTTAAAATGGATGCATCAAATGAACATAACGGTTCCTAATAGTACTTTGCAATGCTTTAATAGTCCTCTGACTGGAATCACTTCTTAGCTCACTCCTCAAAATTAAGCCCTGGAATTCTCTTTTTAAAAAAGTATTTATTGATTTGAGAGAGAGAGGAAGTGGGAGAGAGAGAGACAGAGGGAGAAACATCAGTTTGTTGTTCCACGTATGTATGCATTCATTGCTTGCTGCTTCCATGTGCCCTGACCGGGACTGAATCTTCAACCGCGGTGTACTGGGATGCTGCTCTAACCCACTGACATACCCGGCCGGAGCCTGGATTTCTTCTACATTCAGATACATTTAAGGCACTATGGTATCTTGGTTGCAGCAAAATATGTCAACAGAAGAAAGCAGCTGTCACTCATCAGAGCAAATGAATTATTCCTGCCCTAAATCATCCTTAGGAGGAGGACGGCGTTAAAACACAATGCACTTGGGTCTTTCAGGAAAGGGGTGGGCTGGTTTGGCATACATAGTTTTTGGAACCCAGAGAGGCAGAGATGAAGGTGCCAAAGAGCGTGGGCCTGACACTGGGCACCGCCAGGTTCCCGAACCTGTGGAAGAGCCTGTCCTGTGATGTGGCCGAGAGATCGGATGTCTACCTGTTGGGCCCATTATGGGAAATGAGCGCAGGAGGAGTAATCTGTCGAGTCCTCTCCTTTAAGGGTGCTTTTTTGTTCCTATCTTTAAAATAAATAGTAACTAAACTATACAAAGTCCTGTCCCACCCTGTGCTAGGAGTGAGGAAAAAGTCAACAGCCTAGAAACGTGATTACTCAGTGGAAAATGCTAGAAAGACTTCACACTTGGGGCTCCAGACCCGGGTACTGAGTGGCAGACTAAGGAAGTGGAATTGGGAATGGAACCTAAATCTGTGAATGCTCTTTAAGAGGTGTTTTGAAGACAGCTACTTTGTTTCATGAAAGTATGCATTCACTATGTAACCTTAAAATTGAAATTTTATGCATCATAATTTGAAAAACATTGCATCATATTACATTAATATTTAAAACAAAATAAGATTTTCCCATACGCTTTATAAATATTTAGAGATTAATTATTTAGAGCTTATATTCTTTAATTATTGACCCAGTCATACTACATTTATTGAGAAATCTCTGGGTTAATTCCGATAATCTGAATTTAACCTCTGGATTTATGAGGTAGAATTTAAAGGCTAATATATCTAATGTGCTTAAAAACAGTGCTTGGCACAGAGCAAGGGCTCAATACACATAGGCTAACACAGAAATGATTATTCACTGTGCCCAGGCATAGAGCGGTCAATAGTTTGTCTAGTGAATGGATAACTAGGACTGAAGCCAGACACTCTGGCCCCAAAGCTGCCATTAGGCAGTGCTCTACTAGAGTTGGTAAAATCATGGAATTTCTCATTCTTGGCTTCTACCAAATCCCAGTCTATGCATTTACCCATCCCTTCTTCAGGGCCCTGGTCTGGGTGGTCGGGAGGGCTAAGTTCTAGTCTCAAGCCTACTGTACGCGTGTTAAGTGGCCCACTAGCTGTCAGACGAAGTTTGCCCTCTGCGAGCAATGACATCAAGTCACCCGAAGGTCCCTTCTACACCGAACATCCAGTAATTCACCCCTCTCTCCTCTGTTTACTTCCCCATCCTCCCTTTTCCCCAGTACAGGAAGAGCCACATAAGTCAAGAGAATACAAATACAGCTCCAATAAACCACATAGCATCACATGTAAAGCAATTGTAACCTGTGAAAAGCTTTTGTTTAATGGTTCAGACAAACCATTAGAAAATGAAGAGTACTTGAAGGAAGAATATGTGCTTGAAATTTAATGATTTTGAAGCTTTATGGATATCATCTTCCCCACTGACAGAGTCACTTTCTGAGGGGAAAAGCATAAAACTCACTAGGCTGCTAATGGCTCATTTATTTATCTGCTATTTTTAGTTGCAGGTTCACTTATTGAAGAGTTAGAATGTGCTGTGCATTCACAAGTTTGAATAATAATGGCACGTTTTCTCTTAAAATTTCATGAGTGCCCTAAATGATAAAGAAAAAAAAGTTCTTCTGCTCTATCTTACACTTTCCTTTTTTTATAGAGAGACCCAAGTTTCGAGGATTTAGTATTGATATGGAAAAGGGTGGGTAAAATAGACTCTTAGTAACCTGGATGTAGCCCTACATATTGCTGAGCAATGCCTAAAATTTTTTTTAAAAAGTAATTTAGATCGGAGAAGACAGTAACTTATGGTTAGTCATGGAGGTTTGGAGGCAGAACTGAGAATCTATCCCATCTTGTCACTTCCTGAGTGACCTTGGCCAAGTCCTTCAACTTCAGTGAGACTTAGTTTCTGTATCTGTTACAGAAGGACAATTAAAGTCACCCCACAAAGTTGTTTCAAGGCTCAGGTAACAAAATATTTGTAAAGGGCTAACTTCCTAACAGTGTAGGAAATTGATACGTGATAATGATTATTACAAGAATGCAGTAAAATTTAGATAATACCTTTTCCATCTTAACCTTTTCCTGATCTTGGCATAAGAGTTGACAGATTCTCCTTATTTATTATCTGTGATGCTTTCTTCCTGCGTTTCTTCACTTGCTTCTCTAATCTCCTCAAGTCAATATTCTGTCAACAAAGGTTTGTTCAGCTCTTTGATGTTTGACACCGAGAATATTAAAATGAACAAAACCCACTGTTGTCCTTTTAGAAATGAATCCCTAGCAGGGAGAACAAGAACTCACAGGACTGTGATAAATAAAGCAGGTGCTTTGATGAATGGCAACCGGGTCAGGTATCACCCCGGATGGAGTGGTCAGTTCCACCTGCAGGAGGGGTAACAACAGATCGTGCACTTGACCAGAGTGTTGAAAGGTACACCTCAGTTGTCTGGGGTGTAGGCAAGGGTGGGGAGGACACGTCCCTCTTTCTCACTAGCTTTTCCTCCTCTGATGTCGTGTTACTCTTTCCATGCCCCTTAGTCATTTCCCTCGGAGAGCTCACTGACTCTCATCCACCTGGAGGGGTGACTCACTGGCTTCAGCTTTGAGCTATTGCTAGAGCTCAGCTTTTCACATTTCTCACTGTTAATTGTGACTCTTGGCCCTTTTGCTGTCACCTCTGACTCTTTGTCTAAACTCAAAACATAGCCCTTCATTCCCCCATTCCAGTCCCGAAAAGCAACCTGACTCCCTGGCTTCTCTTCCTATTTTCAGAGAACTGCAGAACAATTCTCCTAGTTACTCTCATGCCGTCTGGATCTATTTCTGATCTTGTGTTCTGCCCTCCACAATTTAGTGTTTTCTTTAATTCACTTAATATTTGAGTGCATACTGTAGACCAGTCTCCGGGTAACATACCAGATTGTGTTACCACAGTAGAACTGATCACCATGTTTATAAAATTTAAAATCTGCTGGGGAGCCAAACAGTAAATAAAGGAACATTGAAACCCACATTTGATTGAAGATTGTGGTTGGTAGTATGAGGAAATTCAACACGGTGCAGTGACAGAGGATAAAGGGATGGGGGTGATATCTGGAAAGAGTGGCTAGGGAAGGCTGGACACCCACAGGGACCAAACAATTCACGCTGTAAACATCTCTCTTCTCTCTCTCCCCCTTACCTCCCAGATCCACCTGGCTCACTGAAACCAGGATAGGGACCACGTACCTAAATTCTGAAGACACATGTTGTTTCAAGTTCCAATATTTTTCTTTATTAACTGTGCAGCCTCAGTCAAGTCAGCCTCTTTGAGACTCAGTTTCCCCATTGACAATATGAGGGTGGCGTTACCCCTCATAATGAGGGATTTTTAGTAAGCATGAGCAATAATAAATGCGCAAAGGATTGAATTATTTGAGGTGTTAACAAATAGTCGTTATTATTACTATGGGCATGGTTACTGATGTTATATAATTTTCTCCCAAGAATTTAACCTCAGTTGATTAATTGGCCCAATAAACATGAGTGTTTTACTTCTAGTCCTGTTAGTCACTAGGCTCAGCCCTGGGAAACAAGGAAGAAAGACAATACTCGCGGTCAGCAAGCCCACAGTTTTATGGGGTGATTGCCAAACTATGGCCTAGCATTTAAGACAGATCCTAATTCAGCTCCCTCCTGGTAACCATTTCATGAACACTTATTAATCTCCACTGTTTAGGACATTGTGCTATGCCCAGTTTAGGTGTTCTCCAGGCTTTATCTCCAATTATTGCCCTGCCCATACCGTCTGCTACAATCTACCAGTTCACTAAAGAGCTCACCTCTCTTTGAAATTAAAGTCCGCATGGATGTAATTTAGAGACACTGAATATTTACCTGGGCCAGAGTGCATCCTGATGTGGCAAGAAATAAACCAGGCAGCTTTACTGACAGTTTCAGACAGCTGCCTGCTTTTCTTGTGCAACACAATTATTTGTATCCTTATTTGTATCCAGTTATTAATAAACAAACTTTTATTTCCATGCATTCACAAGCATGGTGTAAGAGCACTCAGGACAGCTTAGAAGTTTCAAACCACACTTGTTTATTTCTGCCCTATCACACAGGTGCCAGCTGGCTGGAGAATGCTTTGGAAGTGGATCAGAGCTTTTTCCACATAAAAGTGATAACTGATTTTGAGTCTCAAGCACAAAATGCAAGATTTACAAAAACAGATATACCCAGAGAATGCAAATATAGTGTAGTTTACAAGTGGTCAGCAAGCATTTAAACAGAATCAAATTAGACATCTAAGTAAAACAGTTGATTAATTGCTATTTAGAATTAGCATAATGCTGAAATGTTGATACACGAAAAGAATGGGATATTTAATGCTATGATAAGCAAAATATAAGAAAAATTATGCATGTAGGACAATATATGATGGGCATCTAGGCTTGCCATTGATTTGAGGTGATTTTGTATAGGTATGCAGAGTATAGGTAGTGAAGAATTTGCCACTGGAAAAAGGACAGCAGATTGAATGGCTGTTTAATCATGTGAGTGTTAGTGGATGTCTCTGGCCTTTGGCAATGATAAGAAAGTGGTAGTTCTCATGCCTCAGACTCTTTCCCCTTCTCTGGAAGAAGCTACTGGAAACAACTACCTTTTAGGTTGTATGCAAATGGACACATCATTTCCTAAGGGACACACCTTAGCTTCCTGGATGCTCTCCATTCTGGACAGTATGAGTCCTTGTAGAGGTCTTTCAGGGGTGTCATTCTCAAAAAGCAGAGATGAACCTAGTAAATGTGGGCGCACAAAGAGGGGCTCTTTCTCAGGGATTCAGGAGCTAGAGGGCCCAGTAGAGGGCCGTTCAGATGTATCTGGGCCATGTCCTTTCTCTGACTCTGGAGCTGGCAGAACCGAGAACTGGGCAGTTTAATCAGAGGGGCAAGCTTGGGGGGACCCAGGGTGCTATTAGGACTGGGGGCCATAGAGTTTATCCCAGAATACAAAGCTGAGAGGGTTTCTTAGATGGGGTCTGAGAGGAAAGAGGGAACGCCTACAGGCTCATGTTAGGAAGCAAGGATGGCAAGTCTTTTTATAAATACCCGAAGATAGAAAGGAGAATTTTGAATGCCGAAGTCGATATTTAAAAAAATGCTAGACCCCTTCCATTTCTGGCTAAAGATATTCTATACATAATATAAAGGTCTGGGGTAATGACAAGAATTCAGAAAAAAAATTACTTGCCCAGTTCCAATAGTACAAGGCCACCCTCAATTCCACAGAATGTTACAAGCTAATTTGGGCTCTCAGAGTCCTATTTTTTGATTAAAAAGAAAAGGAAGAAAAGAACAGACATGGCAAGAATCTTCTAGGAGTTCTTTATACACAGCAAAAAGGACACTTGAGGAGCTGAGCCATAGCGAACCCAGTAAGACAGCATATTGGAATCTTAAACGCTGTATAGCAATTGTTGGTGGCAAAGGGAGGTGGAGCTGTGTCCTGAATACAAGCCCTTTAACACACCGACTTTTGGAATAAGAAACTGGATCGTGGTCAGACTGCTGAACAAGTCAGAACTGATAGTTTTAAACAAAGGTTCCCAGGTAGGACTACCGAATCCACATTTTCCACAGAACGAACTCGCATATGCGGCCCCACCTCTCTGTTTCAGTGTGGACCAGGCTCCTCGAAAGGCAGGAGAGAACGTGCAGCCTTCCAACCTGTTTTTGCGGAAGGCGGAGGAGATCAGTCCCCTCCAGAGCCCTTGCTATCTGCTTGTGGCCTCCGTGCAGCCGGGTCTCCTGCATGTCCGGGTGTTTCAGGGCCTGGGGAGGGGCGTGAGCAGTCAGGGAAATTGCCTCCAGGGGGAATTTTGTGGCTGGCTCTTTTTTATTTTTTAATTTTTATTGTTGCTCAGTTATAGCTGTCTCCATTTTTCCTTCATTACTCTCCCCTTGCCCTACCCCTTGCCCTACCCACTTCCTATTTTCAATCCCCATCCCCACCCTGTTGTCCTTGTCCATGTCTCTTTTACACATGTTCTTGACTTGACCCTTCCCCTTCTTTCGCCTGTTATCCCTCTCCTCCCTCCCCTCTGGTCACTGTAGGTTTCTTCTTTATTTCCAAGTCTCTGGTTCTATTTTGCTTGCTTGTTTGTTTTGTTGATTAGGTTCCACTTATAGGTGAGATCGTATGGTATTTGTGGCTGGCTCTTTAGATGCAGCTGGGCTGAATCTGAACCACAGACACCTTTCTGTAGCGTCCCTCCCAGGCTCTTGCCCCTGTGACCTCAGCGGGGGCACCACCACTCAAGGGTGTCTTGGCCTGGGCAGTCAGCATCCGTTCTATTTGACGCTCACTGCCATAGAGTCCTACCGATCTCAACTTCCACATGCGTCTCCCCGGTTTTCCTCTCTCCTCCCGTTGTCTGCATGCAGGCCTCACCTCCCCGTTTCCCCACTCCCCCATCACACCACTGGTGCCTCTCCTGACATCCCAGATTCCGGTCTTCCTTTGCGCGTAGGAATCATCTTTGGATCTACTGGATTTGCGTTCATCGGCTACCACTTTTACTAAGACACTTCTCTTTCTTTTCTTAAAAATCTCTCTGTTCCTTCAATGCCTCTGAATATTTCTGCAGAATGATGATAGCACCAGATACCCAGCCATTTGATAAAATTTGCATAGGGTGTCATTCTCTGGTATTAGAAGTGGTGCTTGAAGACCATGGCCAGGTTTCTCGATCAGAAGAGAGTGCTTACAGAACTGTGAGTGTCTGATGCTCCCAGGGGAAAAGCTAAGAGTCTTCTTTCTATAAAAAGGTAAATATGCTCAGTTGTGCTGATTTTGTCTTTAATTTTATTTATTCAATTTTATTTTTTTTATTCTTCCTTCTTTTAAGGAAATGGCTTCTACATATACAGAATATTATAGCTATTTTACATCATGCGCTTCCTGAAATTTGAGGCATTTGGCCAAGAGCAATGCAATGCTGACTAATAAAAATGTCCATAGAGCTATGGATCAGACTGTGCAAGAGCCTCCCAACTTGTATGCCTCTGCCCGTACACATTAATTGAATTGCTTTAGTTACATGTCGTCAAAAAGATATGGGCTTAGAGGAAAGTGCATTTTGCAGAATAGCAGGAAGCATTGAGGGACATCCACTCTGTCATTCGTTAGATGTATCTATGCCACTGTCGAAAGCAAACTGAAGTCATTTTACAGGAGACCTGTCATAGCAAAGAATGCTCTCAAAACTTCAAAGAGCTGTTTACAAGACATATTGAGATCAAATTCTGCCTCAGGGAACCTGACTTGTTTTCGGTCTGCTGCCTTTGATAAGTCCAAGATTAGGGTGGATTTCATTAACATGACATAAAGAGAAGATATCTGGGAAGTTGATTTTTCTCCAGCAATTCTTTCCTTGCACAAATCCTGTTCAGAGACTTGGATCTACTATTTCACAAATAGCAAATCTTCAGACCCTGAAGTAAAGCATGGATTGAAAATGTCCAGTTACTGTGAGGATATGACATTTACTAAAATGCTTCCAAAGGAGAAGAAAATCTAACAGATATTCAACAGTGAGGGGATCCTAGGTGTTGGGTTCAGATTAGTTTTAAAATTCTATTTAAATAAAGGTTGCCCTGTGCAAAGATCATTTATTTGGAATCAACTAATAGTTTTGAACATCAATTTTGTGTGCCAATGGCTTACACATAAACCTTCAACATCACACCAACTCTAAGTTACTTCTGAATCAGAGAAGTTACATCACTGGCTTAATATCACATGGTAAGAAGAGAAATCTGAAATCTAATTCAGGTCTTTACATTCCAAGTTCAAGTTTGTTACACAACATTCAACTGCCACTCTAGAGATAACAGATTTTGATTTATTTTAAAGAGCTACATAGACCTTTCGCTTAGTGTTTAACATATATATACATATATATATACACACACACACAAGGACAACGTTTATAATCACTTAGCTCATTTAACGCAAAATCCCTCTGACTCACTTTCACAAGGGTGGTTGTATTGTCTTATAAGGACTGGTCCTGTGAGGAGAAGGAACATCAGGCAGTGTCTGTGTGAGAGGCAGTTCAAGGGACACCACAGGAAACTCTAGTGTCTACTCTCCACCAGCAGCTCTTTCTCCCCCAATTTTTTCCTGTAATATTTTGAAATCCCGTCACTTTAAATGCATTACTTTGGGGAATTATATTGCAAACATTAAAACTTCCCCCAGATTTGGTGCTCACTAAATTACAGTGACAGAGAGCTTAGCTTACATTCTCACTTGGATGGGTTGACCATGTCTGCTTGGAGCTTCGTGAGGTGGAATTCCATAGTCATGTGTGGGTTCCATACGTTCAATTATCAATGCCAGTTAAGGGAGGGGGCAAGAGTACTCGTTCATCAGTATCAGTAATTAAGTAAAAACAGATTTTACTTGTTATAACTATACTAAGCTAGGCAAATCACTAACACCTCAGTGTGAATTTATCTGATAACTTTCTTAATATTAGAAAGAAAAAGATAGGAGAGACGGGAGAGAAAGATAATCTGAGGCTAACACTTGGATAATTATATAAGTTATTGTGCATCCCAGAACACTTTTGAGAGCAAGAAGGGTGTATTAGCAAAACTCCAAGACAATATATAATTGTGACAGGGTGGCGTGGTCACCTTGGCTCTGGGGAAAGGCAGTCCCTCAATGACAAAAATATATACTAAGGAGTTCCTCCTTCAAATAAGTCCACCAACGTCTCTTCCCCAATGCTATGGCTTTTTCACAGCTATGAATTCCAGTGATCATATTTCTCCAACAACAAAGTGAAACTGAAGCAATTATATCTGGGTAGGATTCCTGAAAGCCTGAGAGATTCACTATGAAGCGCATGAAAGAAGTAAAGTCAATTTGCAATTTTTTTGAAGGCTGATTATCCAACTAATGTATTATTTTCTGGACCTCTGCTTTATTTCTTCCACCAGTTAATTGAATAAAATGTCAGTACTGATAAGAAGATTTGATGGGGAAGAAGATGAAGCGATTACATGAAATGAGTTTGGGGAATTACCAATGGATTTCAATTATTCATATTACTCTTAGTGAAAGTGATCGACTGGGAAGAGTGGTGATTCAGCTGGACAAACTTGCTACTCCTAAGATATAGCTGTCCTTGTTCCTTTTTGCTTCTTTGTACAGAACATACCTTATATGTGCATTTATGAACACATAAATCCTCACTTCTCCAGTCCTATTATTTGTGATTAACAAGATTTTTAAAAGAACTGATCCATGATCATTTAAATCAGCTTGCAGTAATAAAATAAGGGCATTAAATCATTCCATAGTCAATGTCTTTTTACTGGGGGGGTCTATGTTCTAGGTACAAAGAAGAAAACATTGTTCAGCTATGGTTTCGAAGGGAAGAAAAACTGTTAGAACCCACATGGTATATGATAAATTGCATGTATGCCTACTAAGCTGTCTTTAAATACAATTATTATGCGAGCTTAAGAGAATATTTAAAATGAAAGAAATACACTATGAAATTTAAAAAATACATTACCAGTGCACAAAGGTGTTGATTTTGTAGTAGCCCTTTCTAAATTTAATTGGATAGTCTTTTTATTCATTCAAATCTTAATCATACTCCAAAATCCAAACTAAGGTCCACTTCCCTGTTGAAGGTTGTTGCCTCTTATAGGTTCAGAGTCTGCCTGTGTTCTTAGCTTCTAATGCCTGTAATACTAGTTGTTCACCTAGTTCATGCTAACTGGACTTATTGCTCTATAGTTATCTTACATAATTATCTTTTGATTTTTGAATTACTGTTGAATTTTCACAGGAGAAACCAGCATTATCTTCCAAATTGCACTGTAAATTCTTCAATAGTGGGGGCCATTTATGATCTATCCTTATATCTTTGTCCAAGATCCTACAGAATTTTGACTGTATTTAGGTTGAACCATATGAAATTGCTGAACATTTTATCAGTCTGACCTGTAAAACAGAAAATTTCACATGGTTTAACCTACAAATAGTAGTTCTAGAAATAATTTTGTGATTATTTGTGGGATTAAATTGTGAGATCAATGAAGGGTTAAAGAGTGGGATTCTATTTAAACTTTATATTCTTATTTGTAAACATATTTATGAATATAAGTATAAAATATATATGTACTGATGAAGTTTTTTAAAATAGATGATTAAGTTGTGATTTTAACTTTTCAAGTAGACATCCAGCCCCAAACAGTTCTTCCAGTAACTTTCAGACCTGATTTTTAAAGAAACGAATATGATTTGTTCTTTTCCAGGCAAATATCTATCTGAAATAACAGATCATAAGGTATTGACTCTCAGCATGGTAATACTTATATTAAATTATTTTCTGGCATGTATAGTTGTTGCCAAAATTATTCTGTAGAATATTAATAATCTCTATTTTGAATGCTTACAATATGGCAGGCATTACTGTAAACATTTCACATCTATGAACTCATTGAATCCTTTCCCATCTTCTTTCTGCAGGTGAGCAAACTGAGACATGATGAAGTAATGTGATTTGTTCAGCATCATACAGCTAAAAATAGAACTGGGTGTCAAGGTCAGGCAGTCTGCCTTCAACCCTTCTTTTAAATACTTCAGTGAATCTAACTAAGGGGAATAGAGTTATCTAAAAATTAGAATATATTAAAAATTGGTTAGCCTTGTGAAATAGATAGCATCCAGTGAAGACTTCATAATTTGGAGTTACAGAGTTGAATAGAATATACCTTAGGCTTGGAGACCTGCAGTTCCAGTTATTTTATAAGCAACTCAAAATCATTTTGAATTCCAATGTCAGCTTCCTGCACTAAAAACTAGAATTTGTAGAAGGGAAAGAATAATAAGTCATATAACACTTGAAAATAAGGTCCCTTAATTAATTAGCAGATTCATTTTCATATTTGGTTATGAATGCAAGTATGCAAATACTTTTGTAAAATTATGTTTTTGCTGCCTTTTAATAATCAATATATGTTCTCTGATGCAAGTATTTGTTACTTGAAAACTATACAAAATCACACAAGCAGAGAATAAATAAGGCTGCTTGACTGTGTACAGTGATCAATAAATAGGCTTATATACATATATAATGTGCATCATGTATGCATATACACTATGTTTAGTAATAAAATTTGTCTTAATTCACATCAAGTACTTTTTATCATTTGATTTTTGTTACAATAACTTAAATAATCCAGGGTTGTTTCCTCTATTTTTAGATGAGAAGAAACATATTTTTCTCTGGAATTCAGCATCAAACTAGTGAGCATATTATTGGGTGGAGAATTGGGCATTTTGCTTCAAGTTTCTGGGCCTTAAGTTGATTGGCTGGAAAAATGAAGTCATTAAATTAGATGATTTCATGTTGTTCAAATGATGACTTTCTGCAAATGTCTCACAGCAGGATTTGTTTATTTGTTTTTTTAAAAAATCATTAAATTTATTGGGGTGACGTTGCTGGATAAAATTATACAGGTTTCAAGTGTACAACTCTATAACATGTATTTTGAGTATCATCTGTATTCTGAGTTGTGTGTTCACTCGAAACCAAGTCTCCTCCCATCACCACTCATGCCCCGTACCCTCTTCTACCTCCCCCACCCGCTTTCCCTCTGGGATCACCATGTTGTGGTCTCCCTCTATGACTTTCCTGGTTTTTTCCTTAATCCCATCACCTTTTTTCCCAACCCCCAAGTTTCCTTCCCCTCTGACAGCTGTCCGTCTGTTCTCTGTGTTGTCTGTATTTAAAAGACTGTTTCTATTTTGCTTGTTAGTTCTGTTTGTTCATTCGATTCCACATGTACGTGAAATCACATGGTATTTGTCTTCCTCTGCCTGGCTTATCTCACTTAGCATAATACTCTCCAGGTCTACCCACTGTTACACAAGTCTATAGGATGTGCAATTATTTTTAACTCTCACTGGAGGACATGCCCATTGACTTCAGTGAGAAGGGAAGGGAGTGAGGGAGGGACAGAGAGAGAGAAAGAGAGTCAGAGAGAGAAACTACAATCAGCTGTCTCTCGCACATGACCTAACCGAGTGGGGATCAAATCCACATCCTAGGTATGCACCCTGACTGGGAATCAAACCTGCTACCCTTTGGATGACGCACCCACTAACTGAGCCACACCAGACAGGGACAGGAGGTGCAAATTTGTGTCTCCTAATAAATAAGCTCAGCATACCTTTCCTTTCAAGGAAACATCTAAAGGGGAACAGTCGTGGATTTTTCTTAGTACAGACTCAGGAGTCTGATAGTATAAGGTGAGCCATTCAGAGCTTGTGGAGGCTTTTCTAAATGGAGATTCAGGAAGCTGTTCCCCACGGCTGAATGTGGGAAGAGGAACTGAGAGGAGGTTGGAATTGAGGTATTGTGGCCCAGGAAGCTTATTATTTTCAAGTCACATCTTCCTGAACTTCTTGAGTTTTCTGATCATTTCCATGAACTAATTTTTTAATGTCATTAGGGGTTATCACAAACAAATTATGGGCCATTCTGTTGTCATTTCTGCTTTGGGAGAAGTGCTTGAAAAGTCAAACTAAACTAGTGTTCAAGTTCAATTGGGGAGAAGAAGGTGGTGTTGGGCAAGGTTACCTTCTTACAGGCTGTGACGGAGCTCCCCAGGCTGCTTCCCGAGCTGCTGGCGCCGCCCTGCTGGGCTGCCGGAGCCTCACACATCAGTGGTGACTCCGAGTTGCTGTCGGTGCCCAAAACACAAAAGAGAACATGTTATTCCAGTGAGAGCCATCTCCGCATTCAGACGGGAAGAAACACGATGGGCCTTATCCAAAATCATCTTTCCAGACTGGCTGACCGCTGCAGATCCCCCTGCTGACATTTTTGGGTTGGCCACACTCCTGTCACTGGGGGACCACTGAGAGCTATCCTACTGTCAGTACGAAACCGCAACCCGGGGCTTAGGTGGACGCAATAATCTGCCTGACTTCTGGCTCTGGTGACATCTTTCTTTTTTTAAATTTTTATTGTTAGAGTATTTTAAATTGTATTTTCCAATTGCAGTTGACATTCAATATTATTTTGTATTAGTTTCAGGTGTGCAGAATAGTAGTTAGACAATCATGGGCAATATTTCACAAAGTATTCCCCCGATATGTCCAGTATCTATCTGACACCATGCATAGTTATTACAATATTGTTGACTGTATTCTCTATGCTGTCCTTTGCATCCCCATGATTATTTGGTAACTACTTACTTTTACTTCTTAATACTTTGACCTTCTTCACCCATCACAACACCCCCACCTCTGGCAACCATCGGTCTATTCTCTGTATCTATGAGTCTGCTTCTCTTTTGTTAACATCTTTTCTTAAACAAGAGGTTTTAAAACTCAGGTAATATCTTTCTGTCTCTACACATTTTATTTTTTTTTAAATGAGGGAAAAGTAATTTTAATCAGGAGGCATGATGTAATTTAATCATGAAAAGAGAATGAACTTTCAAAAATACAGATCACCTCTCCTTCTTTTAATTGAAATATATTTGATGTGTAACATTGTGTAAATTTAAGGTGTATGGCATGTTAATTACTCCGGCCACTAAAAAGAAATGGTCATTATGTAAGCAGGTCCCCTCTTTATAGATTCGTGGCTGGAGGCAGGTCAATATCTTAGCTCCTCTGCCTCCAAAATTCTAGACTTCATATCTCTTTTGCTTATCTTTGTCCAATCTTGGTGGCTTTGACTATACACAAGGCTGTATCAGTACTTTAAAACATTTAAAACCACTTCTACATCCTCAAGACATGATAAAAATTGAAATTGTTACCAAACCTGCTTCTCATGATTTGATTGGAGATTTTAAATAAGATCAATTTAAACACAATTACCCTCTGATTCTTCAAGATTTCTAAATATTTCTCTTCTGAAAATAAAATTTGGAATAAAGTACTGATATTTCAAGTCTACATATTTTATTTTTTTGATATTCACCACATAGAACATGTACAATTCATTAACATATCTGTTTGAAATATGATCCTAATGAGTCCTTATATAATTACCAACCCAATGTATAAGTTTTTTTCTCTTAAAATAAGCACCAAATAAATTAGTTAAACAAGCAATGTATTTATTATATATAACCCTCATGATTTAAGATCTAAATTAGTCAGATTTATTATTTTGTAATTAATTAGCCATAAGTCAAAGAGTACATGGATGTAGTCTGTTAGTATTTCCTTTATTAGTTACCATGAATGGCTCTTTAAAAATGTGCTGATGGTGCTATGTTACAGATCATCAGCTCAGGTAAATATTGGACAGAATAATTCAAGAAAAGTCTGTTTTAAATGTTTATATATTATTTTCTGAGTAACTGCCACATTAAGAACTAAAATGAGTCTAATTTAGGTTAAAGGATATCACCACGTTACCTCTCCTTAACTGAGCAAAGATGAAGAAAGGAGGGAAGGAAGGAAGGAAGGAAGGAAGGAAGGAAGGAAGGAAGGAAGGATGGAAGGAAGGGAAGGAGGGAGGGAGGAAAGAATGCCTAGCTTTTCTGGGTCTGTCTTTTCATTGATAAATCAAATGTTTGGAGTAAATTCTTCCTAGCTCTAGAAGTCTCTTGCAAAATATCAAGGAAATCCTGACTTTTTAGCCCCATTTTTACCAGTTTCCCACAATGTGAGACCTATAACATTTTAAGGTGCCATTTAACTGTGTCTGTAACTTAAATGTAACTGCAGATGACCTTCCGAATACTTTTTGGCCACAAGATAGTTTGCTTTTACCCAAACACCAAACAGGTTAGAAATCATATGCACATTAAAGTTAAGATAAGATCATAGACTAAGCTGACTTTGGTCTGTAATAACTTAGCCCATGAGTTAAGGAAATCATATGTTATTTTTTCCAGGAGTCCGTCAGTCCCTGTGTGCAGGAGGTCAGGGAGACGAGCTGAAGAGTCCACACGACATGTGTTCCGTTGCTCTTGTGTCCCCCAGGCAGCTCTGATGATCTAGTGAAGAACTCCCATCCCAGGACTTATGTCATTGTTAGAATACCTCCCATGTCTCTTTACAGGGTTAGCAACCCTGGGAGTGGGAATTAGGCAGGATGAGAAGTAAGGTTGAGACAGACCTGACATTGTGTAAGACAGAGTAAAAACATAGCTTCAGTAATCTCTGATCACTCTAGAGGGGAATTGCATTTAACTAGGGTGGAGTTGGGTAGGTCCAAAATCTGGGTGTAATGGGAATGTAGAGAAAAGGAAAAGCTCACCTTTGCAAATTTCTTCTTTTCCTACAAAGCACATTGCATATGACTTCAAGTAGGCAAGGTGCTATAGGAATTGTTATATACAAAAAAGCTTAAGGACTGCAGAGGGATCCATTGCTAGGAAGACAGGGCAAGTCTACCCACGTATGTCTTGGTATGAAAGCCCTTCTGCTAATAAGATGATTGTAAGATTCTGCTTAGAAATGAAGGTGAGGATGGGAATTTCAAAGCCTTGCTTGCCTTCAGGGCTTACTCCATTTTTCCCAATGTTAAGTCTGTATAGCATTCATAAAATAATTTTTTAAATATATATTTGTTTATTGTGAGAATTAAATGAGGCTGTGGAGTCATAGAGTGGGACTAAAGTCAGAGCACTGCTCGATAGCAAGTGAGATTCAACTCTACTCCACCAATGTTCTAAGTGAAATCATCTTCTAGTCTCCAGACACACATGAGAAATCAATTCAATGATGCCCGATACCCAAAACTATGTGTAAAGAGGCTTTTATCTTTTAGACCATGTGACATGGGTGTGAATTTCCAGGAGGTGACTTTACAACACAGCCCAATCTGTTCCCATGCCTTTGGGATGGAGGTGGAATTTTCCGAGTATTTGTAAAGATGCTGTCTTTGGTCTGCAGAGAAGCAGAACGTTGGCTGCTACAGGATGAGGCAGAGATGGCAGCAAAATGAAGCCTGCACATTCTTTAAAATGAGTTCAAATTGACATTAAAACAACTGCTATTAAGGCATCATAACTTGCTCCTTATGGGGAAGGCTGCAAGTTCTTCCCGGGGATGTTTTCCTTTGATTTGGACAAGTGTTGACAATATTTATTAAGGACATCCATTCAAATGGGTTTCATGCTGAAACTGCTAAATGGGTTTCAAGGAGGAAGGAGATCCAGGTGGACAAAAAGACACAAAAGCAGAATTTGAAGTAGTGACTTTAGAAATATTATGGGAAGCGAAGTAGGCTTCTTTACAGAAAATGTCCTTTCTGAGTATGCCGCTGAGTTGTTACTGTGCTGTAATCATTGATGACCCATGCATGGTGAATAAGTAGGTCACCATCAGTAGTGACAATGGCTTAGGGAATATTCAGCTATTTCCCCAGAAAGCAGTGCCCAGTGCCTGGAAATTGAGTTCTCTATACGTTGTCACTCAAAGTCTGGTCTGTGAACCAGGAGCATTGATATTGCCTGGGAGCTGGTGAGCCACCCAGTAGTTCAGGCCCCTCCCTGGGACTATTGATCAGAATCTGCATTTTGACATTCAACTCAGGTAACAAACACATAGATCCATTAAAGCTTAAGAAGCACTTACGTGACATTTTCATTTGCTTTTGGGCCTTTGCACATGCTGTTCCTTCTTTTAGGAACACCCTTCCTGATCCCCTCTTCCTCCTAGACAATCCCCGTTCTACCCACTTGTATCAACTCCTGTACCTCCCTCCTTCTTTCTCTCTGTCAAGGAAGCCACTCTTCTTCAACCTTCCTCCAATGTCCCAGGCATACACAAATACACTCACACCCTCACTTCTCCTCTACCCCCACATTTCCACCCTCACTCCAACCCAAGAAGTGGGATAGACACTTTTCTAGTATGTTCCAACAGCACCCTGAACCATGTCCTGTTGTAGCTCTTGTCAAAATGACATATAATTGTATAATATTTGTCTGTCTCATTAGGCTATAAGTAATGAAGGAGGGGGGGGCCCTTAGAACCTAGACCAACACTAGGTAGGCTAAGTAGTGATGGATGCTCAATTTGTATCTATTAGTGTTGCTTGTTCTTATCTTTCTGGGTGTCCTGGTTGACCTCAAACGATTATGCACAAAAGATTGAATTCAAAGCTAAATTTTCTGCAGTGGTGATAGATGGCGGAATAAGCCACATCTGAGGAGATAATTTAAAGAATATCCCTGGATATTCTGATGAAAAAGGATCCTGCTGCTATTGTTTGTTACTAATATGTCAAGTAAACACAGTGTAAAGTTTAACAATGTTAACAGATTCTTAAAGATAAGGTTTGCTCTTATCTTCTCCCCTTCTTTAAAGAATGCTTTTAGTAAAATGTAGTCATTGCCATTGCTTTGATTGTTTCAGTTCTATGAAGGATATCTATTCTTGAGCTTTCTTCTAAATCCTTTAATCTCAACACTGGAAAAAAACAGAAAGACTCACACCTGTCAGTAGAGATCTTCAGCAAGAAATTGAGCTGTTTTGGTTAAAATTAATTTAATGAGTTTAGAGGATTTTAAAATACAGCTTCTCATGGTTCAAAATAAAAGTTTGCAAAGGTGAATGTTCTCATTTTACCCTCATTCAAAAGACTAAATTGTCACATAAATCTCATGGGCTTAGGTCAGTCTTTCAAAAAATTATTTGTTTAAAAAGAATCCCGTGAGGTGTTAGTTTCTTTTACATTCACATTCTGGCCGATCTATTGAAAATGACTCCCTCCTTCACCAAATTTTAGTTAGGCCACTCTGAACCTTCTTTTTAACTAGATTTCCATCTGCTAAATTAGTTTAGCAAGATCCACCCACCCTTGATATCTGATCAAAGTCTTTATCCCTTAATCATGCTATCTTAAGTCCTGGGTCAGCTTTTGCAAGAATCCTGTTAGGCCATTTTAACAGGAACTGCAGTATCCTTGCTATTTCCTCTTAGAAATTTCCACCCACTAACCCCCTCCCTCTGCCCATTGGCTACAAGGCCCCATTGCTCCCTGTTGTATTTAGAGCTCTACTCTAAATACAGTTCTACAGACACTGACATCTCTCTCCTCCACTGCAGTAGCTCAAAAACTGTCTTGCATTTCTAACAAGTGCCTGGTGCAAAAGTTTGCTTTTACACTGTGTACTCTCTGATTCCTTTTCTAGTTTTGTCCCCTAGGTAGAAGAAAGTAGGAAGTTACTAGGACAGAAGTGTTTTTGTACTCTTTTTTTCTTTTTTTACTTCCATACTCGTATTTTTCTTTTCTAGATTGAAGACATCAGGTCGTGATTTTCTCATCACGTCATCTGTGCAAATTCAATATGTTACCAGCTCATCAGTGGCTGGAAGGCCTATAACATCCTCATTAATTCTATAGGACTTTAGTAAACTTTTCACAGAAACAACAATTCAAACCTTGAAAATATTTAAAAACCATTGTCATGTGCATTGTTTCACTATTTAAAGGTAGCTGAATAATTGTAGGATGGCAATTTTCAGACTTTTTAACATCCTATGCCAGTAAAATAACAAGAATAACTGTAATAACATTGTTAAGTGGCCAACCATTCATTTTCCCAAATAAGGACCTTTAAAGAAATCCCTTACTACCTCTGTTCTCACCATAATTCTTCAAAGAAGGGACATTTGTAACAATGTAATAAAAACTAAAATGTATTATCTAAAACTGAAGGATATTTCTTTTTAAGACAAGATATTGATAAATTTCACTATCATTTTTGTTCTCAGATCAGTGAAAATGTTGTTGAAGATCTAAGTTTATGTACTTTTTGTGAGGCATTCTTTTTTTTTTGTGAGGCTTTCTTAAATGAATTGTCAGAGAGTATAAAGACGTCACTGATTATTATTCATAAACTAGCTCATTCTTAGCAGAGAGAATGGCCTCAACTTAAGTGTACAATTCAATCTTTATTGTTAAAGAAATTGACATGAATATAGAATTGTTACTTCATTTGGGACCTAATTAGTAAACACCAATGATGGGTAATTTTCCTATTTTCAGTACCAGATGTACTTAAATCTTTTAAGCTGAAAAATTATATTGAATACTGTTCAGTAGTGACTTTTTCATTCAGGCAACTACTAAATCTCTCAGACATGTCCAGTGAAAATAAACCACTTCATAAGAAGACAGTATGCAACATAAGTAGATTAGAATAGAAAAAACAATCAAGAAGTCACCTTTTTAATATAAAAAAAGGGTTGTACTATAAAATGGTGTTAGTGGTAATGTAACAGGGTGCAGCCAATGGCGGGGTCCACATAAGGATTTGTAATGGGGTCTAGAACTCAGGGTGTTCAGGAAATATTAGAGAAAAATATATATATGATGTCCTCACCCCCCACCAGTCTGAGCTGGGGATGGGACACATGGAGCAGGGCCATTGAGAGCTGCTTTGCATAGCAACAGCTTTGCAGCTAACCTCTGGCATGGTCATTTAATGTATCTATAGCCTTTAACTGGTTTCATGGGTATGTTAAATAGCTGTGGCCATGCTTTGAGCCAGGGGGATGGGAGTGACTTCAACCCAGGATAGACTGGGAAGCAACTCCCCCTGGTTATAGCACCTGAATGAGAACTTGGAGATGATTGGCTCCATGCCATGTAGCCACACCTGCCCGGACTTACTATGGCAGCCCAATAAAGCTGCAAGAATACAGGAATGCTGGCAGGTGTCACTGATTGTGGGAGGATTTGGAAATGGGGCTGCAGAGGAAGATTGGCTCCGGGATTAAAACCCAGGCTCGGCAGCCATACCAAGTTGGAGAGGACCACTCGGCTTTGGCAGAGTGGGTTGGGATCACACTGCTTTGGAAGAGGTTAGGACCACGTGGAGATGGCAGCGACAACACAGCAGATGGTGCTGGAACCAAGGGGCTGCCTGAACCAGGGACTTCTACTTCTTTTCCTGAGATATAGTACCCCTGATTGGGCAAAGGGGAGAAGGAAGGACTGTGTGCATTTGTGGGTATGGTAAAGAACTTTAGTATTTTAATGCAGACATTAAGTCATTACTCTAAGTCTGTATAACCTTTAAATAAATAATTCCTTTCCTTTTCACCAACCTCTGGCATTGAGAGATGTCTTTCCTCTGGCAGTGGGCAAAGCAAACCTAGTAAGGGGGGGGATCCCTGTAGAAAAGGGAGGGGGTCCTTTCGGTAATAGTATATTGTTCACCCCCCACCCCAGGTCTGTTCTGTAACAGTAATTGTATATAATGTATATAATAAATATGAAATATATAAAAATATATAATATATAAAATAAATTTTATTGAACACCTTCTGTGTATCAGATGCTGTGCTTTGCAAATCTATATATCTCTGAATAAAGAGGTGATGGCAAATAGTGCTCTCATGCCTTCTTTAATCCCTCCTATAGTGTTTGTTGTCTTTGGACCTTTAAATTGTTTCACAATCTCAGTCTTCACCAAGATCCCCCCAAATAATTTTGAAACTAAAACACCTTGTTCAGAATAGAGGATCAAATAAGAGAACATGATAGCTTAGCTTTTCTTCCCCTTTTCTTAATGAGGACTATGGGGAAACATTTAAGACATATGTCTCACAAATGGTATAGGTGCAAAGATGTTACTTTAATGTAAGGGAAAATGTATACATTACTGTTGCTAAGTTAGTGTTGCATAAATATGTATTTATACAAGTAGATCATTAGATGCTTAGTGTTGAATAATTTGTCTCTAGGGTGCTTTACTTATTTTTTTTAAGTTTTAGGTGTAGATTTGGATGGTGAAAAGCTCATTATATCCCTGCATTCTGCTGCATCTAGACTTTAGTTCAGAATACATTACAGTAACTACCTGAGCTTCCAACTATTTTTGATCTTTCACCAAAACACTTTGGCAAGTTCTTCACTCTCTTGTACAATCTTCTTTATATTACTTCTAACAAATGTGAACACTGTTTAATGCATAGCAGGTGTCTAGCACTCTATAAAATATTTTATGCATTTAACTCTACCCTTTTTTGTAGATGAGGAATCAGGGTTAGAGGTTAATGTACCATCCAAGGTTATAGCACCGGTAGATAGCAGATCTGAGACTGGACCTGCGTGTCTCAATGCTGTGCCATGTTATTTTCCACTCTAACCTCTAACATTTCTTCTAGTCCTTTTCTTCTATGGCCATGGCATCTAAGTGAGTCTGAATGCAGACAAACCCCAATGCTTTGGCATTTGAAAAACCCAGGTTCAGGTTTCCACTCTACTACTTACTAGCTGGAAAAAGTTGAACACATTACTTAAACTTCTCTAATCCTTAGTTTCCTCATTTATAAAATGCAGATTATACTAGTAGCTTCATCATGGAATCCTTCTGGTGGTTAAATGAGGTTATACTTGTGAGGCAGTACCGTAGTGCTGGCTTAGGAAAAACACTCGGTATTAAGTTAAGAAATGATACCATGTTAAACCTTAGATATTTATTTACTCTTGAGAGTTTTCTTGTTATACTTTCAGCATATTTTGATATTAACTTTAACATAATAATGCAAACCTTTCGAATAAATGCTTGTTATAGTGACATTTCTCTTATCTGTGCTCAGACCTGGTTTTCTAAAATAAATACAGTAAAAATTTCCATACTTATGTTGACTCGGCTATTTTCATGAGTTTATAAGACAAAGCATAACCAAGGCACGTTCAAGTCCAGGAGCGCACAGAATGCATTCCGTCTAAGACTGTGCAAAGACATGGCCTGCTCAGTCACACAGTTTCACACCTCTCACCACGGGACGACACCTGATCATTGAAGCAAAGCTCTGAAGCGTACAGAAGACACTCTGATGTGTGTGAAAGTCTGAGTGACGGTGCTTCAGGAGGGAAGGAGCTGTATTGCTGGAACAGTACTTCATTGGAAAACTTTAATAAATACACAAGACTGAATTTTCTAAGGTATGTTATGTATTTTTTCCCTCTGTGTTTCTGCCTGCCCCTTTAATTTATTGGCTTGGTAAACCTTTTCTTCCAGGGATACGGAGAGTTTGGCTTCTGTGGAGGCTGATTCAATTACCCCAGACATCACATCATGTAAGTGAATTAAAGAAATGCTACAGGAAGGGAGAAAAGGAATGGGATTCTGGCTTGAATCACGCATGGTGGTCATTTACACTGAAAGTCAGTTATATGAAATGGTATAATGAAGTGAAGGGGAGTAAAAGGAAAGATAAGAAATAAGTGTGCGAAGAATATGGGTATGTGTCCTTCTGAGATGTCGAGAGTTTGTTGTGTAGAGTGAAGATTTTAAGAATTCTTTGTTGAGCCTTGGCTGGTGTAGCTCAGTGGATTGAGTGTAGTCTTTCGAACCAAAGGGTTGCCGGTTCAATTCCTGGTTTGGGCATATGCCTGCATTGCAGGCCAGGCCCCCAGTGGGGGGATGTGTGAGAGGCAACCACACATTGATATTTCTCTCTCTCTCTTTCTCCCTCCCTTCCCTTCTCTCTAAAAATGAATAAATAACATCTTTTTTAAAAAGAATTCTTTGTTGATAAATGAGTGAATGTATTTTTTGGTCTCTTAAACTAGGAAAACTTAAGTATGGTTCTGTTATCAAAATAGTATGTGACATTTTACATGTTGCTTCTGTGAGTAGAAATTTATATGACTTTCAAGAAAAACTATCTGAACCTGCTTATTCATGCACATCTGTTACCTAGTAATACTCTTGGTAGGAATCTACTCTAGAGGGCAGACACCAAAACAAAGACATGTACCAAGACACTGACTTCAATACTATTAATAGAAAAAAAGAAAAGGAAATAGTATATTCACAAACAGTTACACTTGATGGAGTTAGAATGCAGGCATTAAGCTGCTGTTCCCTCCCCTGAACATTTACATGGGAAAATGCTCTCATGCTAAGTGATCGTGGTTGAATGCAAAGTGAAATAACAATCAACACAGGTGGCGTCCCTTTACAGGTCATTTCTGTGCTTGAAACCTCAAGGTAGTACTGCATTCCATCTGAAGGAAAACTGTACAGTGTGTCGCCGTGGGCTACAAGGCCCTATGTGCTTGGACTCCAAGTCACCCCTGGAGCTCGTGTCCTCCACACTGCCTCCCTCCACTCCAGCCACACTGGCCTCCTTGCTATCCCTGAAACAGGGCAGGCACACTGCTGTGTTAGCACTTTCCCTAGCTGTCCCCTCTGCTTGGAACGCTCTTTGGTTGAAGACCTGCATACCTCACTTTACCACCTCTGCTAGAATTTTCTCAAATGCCTCTTTTCAACAGGGCTTCTCGCGACCACATTATGGAGTTGCCACCCAGGCCTCCCTATCCTTGGCTTCCCAATATCTCACACCTTGCTCTATTTTTCTTGGCATCAGTATTATTATTTTCTAATATTCTACAGGATGTAAATAACAAGCATATTTACTGTGTTTCTTATTTATTATATGTCTCTCCTCCTTGCCTAGCTAAAATTTTCTGTCGAGTCTTGATACTAAATTCCCTATTAATGGTTTAGAATCACTTAAACTAGAGGAGAGCAGCAGGACCCTGAAGGAATGGGACACAGAAAGGGTGATATTTGACTATAGAAATAGGTAAGGTGCACAGCAGAGTTTGCATTTTGGTGGAAGTGATTCTGTAAACCAGGAAGCCTCCAAAATCAGGGTCGAAATCTGAGGGTTGGGTACCCAGGGGGCTCACAGGATGCTGGAATAAAAAAGGAGGCCCTGGTCACAACCTGACCGTATTAACCCCTGGACTCCACACCCCACAACGAACCTGGATTCCTGGGAGTGGTTCCTGGCAGGCAAGGCAGCAGAGTGGCAGGTAGGTGAGTCTGGTTCAATTACCCACATGGCTGATGGAGAGGGCCGCAACCACAACAGAGGAGTTATCGACACCAGCAGATGTGGAGAGGATGCAGGAGAGGAGAGGAGAAGGGTGGGGGGAAAGAAGCAGAAGTTTTAGTGTCATGCAAAGAGAAAGGCATATTCACAGCAAGCCATCTTTAAAAAGAACAATAAATAGAAGCTAGATGATGAGGTTGTAACAACTAAAAAATAATCAAAAAAGGGTTCTAAGATTACATGCATGTTTTCAGATAGCATCTCTCATGGGTAATATGCTGGATTTTTGTCTTAGATTGAGCTTCACATTTTTGAAGCATAGAAAGGTAATTTTCATCTTGTGGGTAAGAATTTTAGAGTCTTCCAATCTGGTTCACATGTATTGATGGATAAAGAGCACACTTTTTGCTTCTTGAATTTAATATTTTTAATATCAAAATTAATATTATGCCCTGGCTGGTGTGGTCAGTGGATTAAGTGTCAGCCTGTGAACCAAAAGGTTGCTGGTTTGATTCCCAGTCAGGGCACATGCCTGGGTTGCGGGCCAGGTCCCTGGTTGGGGGCGTGCGAGGGGCAACCACACATTGCTGTTTCTCTCGCTCTCTTTCTCCTTCCCTTTCCCTCTTTCTAAAAATAAATAAGATCTTTTAAAAAATTAATATTAAGAGTAGATCAGGACAACAATTTTTATGGATATTTATTCCAGTTCCTTTGAAGGATGTGTAGTTCAGTTTCTATGTGATACTCACCCTATACAATACAGTTAGGCATGCTCCAGCCCTTTATTCAATGCCAGTCAATAGTATATTACTTCAAATCAATTTCAAAGGCTTTAAAGTCACTATAACTATGAAAATGAACAATATTATCAATATCTGTAGTACAAAGTAAGTAAGGAGTCAGGTTTTAGAATGAGATGCAAAAATGGAACAAAGAATCAAACATCTACTTCCTCTTCTCACAAGTTCACTCAACAAAAAAAAGTACCTAAATTAATTAAAGACAGATAAAATTCAGATCATCAAATTAAATCCTAATTATAATGCTTAAAGACATTGATTTTGCAAAAGAAAAATATATCTGCATTTTTCCACTTCTTAAAAAAAATGTACACGAGCCAAATCTATATGTAAAACATCGTGCAGAGTATTAGAGGATTTTGTAGCATTCCTCTAAGCTTTTATATTTGAGTGGGAAATTTAATAAAAGTAATAGTTTTAATTTGGGCAGCATTTCAGAAATTAGGATAACTGATATTGCTGGCTAAATTATATCTCTTGCACAATTTACAGATAAATTATTTTTAAGTCAATGATCCATTTACAAGGGTCATTTTTTAGCCCATCTGAAAAAAGCTTTTTTCAAAATGATATATAGCGGAATTTCTTCTATGTGTGCATGTTATATTCTTAACCACAAGTTCCTTTCCAAGGTACTATTAGGCATTACCAAATATTCAACTGTATTTATCATCCAAATTAATTTCAGTTACTAGGGTTTCAATCTGTTTGCTTCTAGAAGATGAAACCAAGGTCTCAAACTGGGCCCAGGATTTCTGTTGGAAGGTGAAGAGTGAATACTCTTCTCACTCATTCAGCAGGAACTATTTCTGAGGTAAAATTTGAGAGTAAAGATCCTTTGCTTTCTGAAGGTAGATGATAAGATAGTAGCGATCGGAACACAAATTATATGCAATTATTATTAATGGCAATGCCAGTGTTATGCCATATGCGAATTATAACAACCAAAAAGTTTGTTCACTAAAAATACTCTAAAATAAATGTGAATAAATATTATATGTGCGTGTGTGTATATACACACACGCACATATATATATATGATCTTATAACTCCATAGATTCCCAAACAGCCAAGATTCAAACGACCTTGACTTGTTCTTGGAAATCACACTTCATCCTTTCTAGGGGCTGCAGAGCACGGAACTGTACTGAGGCCGAGCCGATGAACCTGTTTCATCATCATTAGGACGAGATAGCCATTGGCACAGCAGGGTGATGCTGCTGCCTCTTTGGAGGCCACTGAGAAAAGTGAACTGAGAGCCGACAGTGAGCAAACCCATCAAGAGAGATTATGTAGAGGGACTTCCAGGGTGCTGAGTGCCTCCAACAGTTATTCTCTTATTTCTGAAGTGTTCAAGAGCACTGTAAACATTTCTGAGAGAAATCCTGTAAATGTAACATTTATTACAAATCGTAGTTGCAGACAGGCAATACAACATCTATGTGGAACAGGCAAAGAGAGGGAAGCAGAGCCTCGAGGTTTAGGAGCCGTTACTGCAGCGCGGGGTGGGAACTCAGCAGGACTCAGTTTAATAGCCTGTTTATGCGCAGTGTGGAACTGAAGGTGTCCTATATAGAAGATCATCACAGTTAGCAATGTCTTCCCTTGTGACAGATTGAAGTTAAAATATGCCAATTAAGAGAACAAGACTCTTTACCCTCCTCAAGACCTACTTTGAGAGGATTACTATCTTTTATACAAACTTTCATAGTGTCTACGTTATGATTTTCCAAAGAAGCTGACCTGTGCATCTTGAATATAGCTATTGTACCTCCTGATTGTGAGAGAACTACAGAGAGAAATCCCAAAGAGGTTTTATTTATGTCCACATTCCTGATGCGCACTGGATGATTCCTCCAATGTCCCACTTCTCCACTGTAGGGAAAGTGAAACTTATCTCTCCAATTAAATTATATGTGCAAGGGCTAACTTCAATAGATCATCATACCTATATAAGCCACACCTTCTGGTCACTGATTCAGATTTCCCTCTGAGCTGCTCAGTTTCAA
Source organism: Trachops cirrhosus (assembly GCA_028533065.1). Lineage (NCBI taxonomy): Eukaryota > Metazoa > Chordata > Mammalia > Chiroptera > Phyllostomidae > Trachops > Trachops cirrhosus. Next base: position 6,560,396 of record CM052541.1, on the reverse strand, counting down.
AGGCAAGATCTACAAACACACAGGCGTTTCTTTTCTCTTGAAATGCTCAGTCAAAATGGGTTTTTTTCTAACAGTGTGCTAGCAACGTTGTCGGCCACTTTGTAAGCAGAAAAAGCAGAAAGGACATAATCCTTTCTAAGCAATCATACACTAGGTGGGAATGAATCTGTGTGTACATTTCTTTTTTCATTCTCTCAATGAAATAGCTACTGAGCACCAATATCGTGTGAAGTGCTCAAGATACTGCAGTGAATAAAGCAGATAATCTACACCTTCTTGGGGTTCATGGTGTTTTGGAGGAGACTAAAGTAGCAACACACACAAAGTAAAACATGTAAGAGATTAAGGAAAATAACATTTGAATATTACTCTGGGAAAGTAAAAATTTTCACATAGGTTGCTCATTTTTTTTTTTCTGTATACAAATAATGAGGATCAGGTATACAAATAGCTAAATAATTTTGCCAAAGCCACACAATACATCAAATAATATGATCCTCAAGTCTTTCAATTCTATAACTTGTTTTTTTTTTTATTACGAAAGACTGTCGCAGAGCACCCCAAGTAAATTAAATGTTCTCAAAGAGTTGTGTATTGAATATAATGGGGACAAAATTTCCAAATGATCTGAATGGTTGAATATATATGTGAATGCTCCAGGGATCTCCCCTCACAGTCTCAAAGAGAGCAGAACTCCATGAGAATAGAATGAAACAGCTGGATAATCAACAATGGATTCCCTTTTTCTCTTGTTTTTCTCCTGTCATTCTCTTTTTCTATTTGTTTTTAATACAAATTGCTTTCAGAGGAATTCTGAATCTATTTGCCTCATTGCAGGTGCTTCTATTACTTTGGCTGATTAATATGAGGGTAGAGGAGGTATTATTTTGGGGAGAAGGCTGCAAAAGAAAGCTAGGGAGGAGTATATTTACCTAAGGGCAGGGTTGGGCTACAGAGACCACTGGAATTTGGGTGATCTGGACTCTTTCCCAATTGCTAGGGAAGCCTTCAGTGGAGAGCCTTGGAAATAAACCCTTAGGATGAAATATTTTCACAGACTGTTTGCCACACAAGACCAGTAGTTGTTTTGTCTACATTGCATAACAAAGACTCTTAAAAGGAAAGGAAAGTTACCAAGAGAAAACAGAAACCGAGTTTTAAATAGTGTTGCTTCTTACTGAGCCATAGTTATTAGCCAGTTTCAAAACGGACAAGGCCAATGTGGAAATGCCAGGGGCACAATGGCATGCTCAGTGTAGTGACGCTGATTTTGAATGATACTCTTGCAAAAGGTCAGGAATTACGCGGCAGATTGGATACCACACTCACAGATTCATTTCTTCTATGACTGTGCACGAAAAGCAAGGCGACAGGGAGAATCCAGCAATTCTCTAGTGAATTTAATCAGTGCCCATGTTCAGTGTTGATCACCCATTTGAACAATTTCCTATTTGTTGTCCAAATTGTCCACTACACTGCATTCGTCACCTACTTTTCTCTTGTTCAGACCTGATAGGGCTCTGTGAAAATAAAAGATGCAAGATAATTGTGATTGTACTTTATGTCTTTCTTTTTCAGCATAGTTTGCATTATTTAACCCTTTATAGTAGGACCAAGAGGCCAATCAGCCCTCAGCTCCAGTCTGGGGGGTGGGGCGGGGGGTAAAATAGGAGTGCTAAGAACCAAAAGCAAGCTTAAGGTATGTTGTAGGGAGTATGAAAGGCCAAAATCCGAGAAACCGAAGAATCCAAGAGATTCTATCGCCAAGTTTTCAGAGTGATCATGGGCCCACCCCAGAAGTAAGAAAATGTCAAAAGAATAAAAATTCAGGAGGGTTGGAAAATGGAGTAAAATATGCGCAGTATGACCCCTTCCTTGTATGTGGAGTTGAGAACAGAGTAATGGCTCCACAAATATCGCAAAGGAGCCCTTTGGATCCTCTGGGGTCCCCGCCCGATCTGCATAACATCTAGTCGACCTGCTAGACGCCTGTTCCATGATGCCTTTATGTAGCTTGAAGCTCAAGAAAGACTTTTAAAGTGTCTTCTTGTTGAATAAACCTCTCCTGGTGACCCTGTGATCTTAGCTCTCCATCGTTCTATCTACCTCTGTCTTCAAGCATTGTAATATTAAAATTATAATTAATGAGCAACAAATAACAGTTCCTATTTATGGAACATTTAAAATATGCCAGGCACTGGGCTATTTCCTTTATACGCATTGTCTCAGCCAGCACTTCCAGCCATCCCTAGCTTGAAAAACAATGACATCCCACGGTTTTCAGGATGAAGACCCAGCTGAGCCCAAAGCTTACCATATTCTGTCTCCCATCTAACTTTCAGGTGTCCTGTGTCACTCTGCTCTTCCTCATTTCCTGCCCCCAGGCACACACCTGGAACAGTCTAAATACTACACTGCTTCCTCTCCCAGCACCTTTCCCACTGCCCTCTGCCCTCCAGAAGCACTTCTCCTCATGAGGCCTTTCTTACCTCTCCCACTAAAGTCTTGTTTCTTCTTACATGTTCTCAAAGGCCACGTTCTGTTTCCTTTGGAGCATGCATGCCAATTTGCTATATATCCACTGATGTTATCTGAGTAGGGTCTTTCTGTCCCGCCGGTATCGAAGTTTCATGACGATGGGATCAGCTTTATTTCTGTTCATTATTGCATACCCAGCTCACGTTAGCTGGTGTACATTAAGGGGTCAATAGCAGTAGTGAATAAATAAATGAAAGAATAAATTTTACTTTTCAAAGGTTTACATTTATCTTATATTTGACCCCAGCTCCTCATAAATGGTCCATGGCAGCCTTTTTTTTTTTTTCTTTTCCCACCTCAGAGGCATGTGGGTGGGACCCATTACGGGGATCAGTGATCCAGTGACTATAGACTTTAGACTGGATCTATTTCACCAAGGCCCTGGTCACTACAGACGCTGTCAGATGACCCCTGACACAATTTTAATCTAATTGATCTGCTTGCTGCCTTTTAGATTTTGAGTGTGGTCTTACAAAAAGGAAAGAGAAAGGGGTTGCCATTTATGGAGGGTCTCCTATCTTCCTGGAACAGCATTTGGTGTTTTTCATACATGCAATTCAAATTAATACCTGTGCATTACAAATAGACAGATAATTGGGAGGTATTTTGGAAATAGAAAGACATCTGTAATCTTAACTATAGAGGAGAATTTCCCAGAAGCTTGAGTTTGTGCAATACTCAATTGCACCTGCATTGCTTCATTAGATAATTCGCTCATCTACAGATAATGTTTGTGAAAATGGAAACATTTTCAGCAGCGTCATTCCCTGGAGAAAATCTGGTAAACTTAAAACCATTGGAAACTGTCCCCACAACGATCAGGTGTCTTTGTTGTTCATTAGCCAGTCCCTGCAGTTTCAGGACGGGTTAAGAAAGCAAATGGACTGATCACGAGCAGTTGGTCTCCAGTGAGGATCCCTCCCCACCTAAACTGAGTGTTTATCTCTGTCCACTACGCAACACCTGTTTTGTAACTCTTACTTCAATAAAATGCTAATCAATGAAAATGACGGTTCTAGCAGATGATGCAGGAATTCAGAAAGAACAAGAAAATGATGCTGGAGAAGTCTTTATTGCCTGTCAAACTGTTGTTAAAGGGAAGTCCGGCAGAGCGTGATCAGTTCGTGTTGGAAGAAGAGAAAATGGACGAGGATGATGACCTGACAGGTTCTCCACAAGAGCATTTGGAAACCAAAGGGTTCAAGGAAGAGTTGGCAAAATTAATGAGGCTATAGAATATGTTTACAGAACTGACCATGTTTACGATCTTGTGGGAAAGTGTATACAATTTTGAAGGAATAATTAGGATCATCCTATGCAATCAACACTTAATTCATTATTTGCTTATTATCTAATTCATATTTACTCTTTATTTTTTAAATACTGATAAAATAAATTTTATATTTTATTATTTTTAAGGATAAAGTCCCAGACATATTAACTATTTCTCTTATGACTACTTAATGGCATTTAGCCTTCTTTGTAGAGAATTTCTGTACCCCTTTTCAGATTCTAATTATTCTCACATGATGAAGATGGCATCCAAGATTTCACACTTTCCTGTTATGTAAGAAGGAAGGCCTCCTCCATATTTTTCCCCACTCCCAAATATCCATATTGGTCCTACATAAACTTCAAAGTTAAACCTTGGACTAAATCTTCACCTATTCTGCTTCCTTCTTTATGTCTGCCCTTCTCCATCTTATAGACAAGGTCTAAGACCCAGCAGAAATACTGAGGAAAATGTCATTATTAATATTTTGTCCATAGCCTTTCTCCTACATGAAGAATGTCTAATGGCTGAGTATGATTAAGGTGGGGATGACAGCTTCCCCGGACAACATGTTCTCTGGATATTGGACTTTTTCTTTAGGCACTGCCTTTATAGAGAGTGATTCATGCGATAAAACTGCCCCTCATTTTCTAAGACACAGTTCCAATGCAGGCACCACATTGTTCTACCATTGTGAGAGAGGAAGACCAACAGTTTAACAGAATGCCAGCTCAGATCCCTGACGTGTGGAAAATTACACAAGTGAGGTGTATGCACCTTTTTAATTGCTATTTTGAAGCAGCTGATTTATTCAGAAAAGAAGTGAAAATTAAAAATCTTCAGGTTATACTGAGTGCATGAGTCAGCAATGAGCACATTACGTAGGGCCAAGATTTTATATAGAAAAACATGACTTCACTTGGTCCTTTATTTCTTATCTGAATCTCATTTTTGGCTTGAATCACCCAGGTAAATTCTTTAATTTAAACTGGCTACTCAAACTGTAAGTGAATGGATAAGTCTATTCATAGGCACAACCTATCAAAAGTTGCTATTATTATACTATTGTTATGATCAAAATTACAGATTTTTTAGAACAGAAACAATTGTGTTGTTTAACTTAGGTTAATTTTAAAGAATTAAAAGAGAAAATTACAAACTCCCCTTGTATCTTTGGAACCAAATTAAAGATTTTAAAATTGCTCTTATTTTATTTAATGCATTTTGATACCTGAGCAGAGTATACTAAAATATAAAATGTACAAACTAAAAAGGGCACATTTAGGCATCAATAGTCTTGATCCAAATTGATACCACTATATATGCACGTATATACTTAAAATATATGTGTAACATCATGTTAAATAAATAATTGAGAAACACATCCTGTAAAAGTTTTGCACTATATTTTAGTATGTGCTTACTCTAAAGCAGTTGGTTTTAATAATAATAATAATAATATATTAATCATTTCAAAGGAACTGCTTATAACTTTTCAGATATAATTAATCTATCATTTAAAAAAGTTTAATTAAATATGAATAAGCCATTATTTTATATGAGTTCTAATTTGCCAGAGATTATTTTAATTCCTCTAATGTGCAAAAAATTATTTTGTGTTGTTAATAAATAAAATAATTGTATAATTGCATGATTGACTTAATGATGGATATTCCATCTTGTTCCACTAAGAATCTGTGACAGTGAAAAGATTTATAAAATAAAATGGTAAAATACAGTTAAAACTCAGTTCTAAGGAACATAGAAACTATAACAAGAAGTCAGCATCTGGGTTAAAAACAGCACAGGTGTTCAGGTGATGAGCTCCTACATAGTTGCTATGACTGAAGTTTAAATTTGTTTCTGGGGTTTCTAGAAGCTGACATGAAATGGAGACAAGAACAGTTATACAGGTAGTATATTTCTTAAGAAAAATAAGGAAGGTGAATATAAAGAAGAAACGGATGACAGACAAGTTCTGCTGCACCAGAAAAATTCCAAGAGCTTCTAACTGTGTTTTAGAGTTCATTATTATTATTATTTTAAAGAGATCCAATGCAGTGGTAAGTATAGGAATCGGGAACTCAGGGTTTTATTCTTGGGTCTATCTCTAAATATTCATAAGACTGCACAGTTCATTTAAATTTTCTTGACTTCAGTTTCTTTATCTTTAAAAAAACGGGGAACTGGGCAAGGTGACTTTTACTAAGTCTGTTGTAGTTCTAATATCCTGTGTTCAGTGGGTTCCCATTTCTCCAGCACAGAGAGAAAAGCACTTGCTGTTTCAAAAGGCACATTTTATAGGTAAGATTCTCATTGGGGAGAAATTGTTTTAAGAAGTTAGGGACCATCTATCATTTATATTAAATGCTGCAGGGAATCAGATAAGATTGATCTGGTGAGGTCTCAGGCTCTCTCTCAAGTGGTCACTTGGGAAATAAAAAAAAGAAACTAAAGTTAGTGTGTGCTGAACATCTACTTCCTGGCCAGTCTCTTTCCTTCCAAAATTCCATCTGCCCCCAAGGCACTGTGCAAGGAAGTCAGGACCTCTTAGTCTATCCCAGAACCTTTACAGTGTCAGGAGAGTGTCTGCTCAGTATTTGTTGCTTGATGATTTTTTTCTTCAATCTTCCCCTTCTCGTGTTGACATGCTCCCAAAATCAGTGTTTTCTCAATCACTGTGCAGTATTAGAGACATTTAATGTGGGTCATTTTAAATTTAGCATTCTTTTAAATTTTTTCTTATTTTTTTAATTGTTGTTCAAATACAGTTATCTCCATTTTCCTGCCACCACTTTCCCTCCCCACCCACCCCCACATCCCACCTTCTCCCCTTTGGCTTTGTCCATGTGTCCTTTGTACATGTTCCTCAATGACCCTCCCTCCACCTTCTTCCCCCTGTTATCCCCCTCCCCCCTCCCCTCTGGTTACTGTCAGTTTGTTCTTTATTTCAATGTCTCTGGTTATATTTTGCTTGCATGTTTGTTTTGTTGATTAGGTTCCACTTATAGGTGAGATCTTATGGTATTTGTCTTTCACTGCCTGGCTTACTTAACTTAGCATAAGGCTCTCCAGTTCCATCCATGCTGTCACAAGGGGTAGGAGCTCCTTCTTTCTTTTTGCTGCATAGTATTCCGTTGTGTAAATGTGCCAGAGTTTTTTGATCCACTCATTTACTGATGGGCACCTAGGCTGTTACCCGCACTTGGCTATTGTAAATAATGCTGCTGTGAACATTGGGGTGCATAGGTTCTTTTGAATTGGTGTTTCACGATTCTTAAGGAATAAGCCCAGCAGTAAAATTGCTGAGTCAAAAGGCACTTCCATTTTTAGTCTTTTGAGGAAATTCCATACTGTTTTCCACAGTGGCTGCACCAGTCTGCATTCCCACCAACAGTGTACTGGGGTCCCTTTTCTCCACAACCTTGCCAGCACTTGTTGTTTGTTGATTTGTTTATGATGGCCATTCTTTGGGTCTAATGTCATTGCCTATTTTGAAAATAGTGTGAAGTCAAAATGAAAATCCCTTAGGAGGCTTATAAATGATAGCATTTTGGACTTTGTAAAAAAGTTCTTCTAAAGTTATTTGTGTGTTTGTACTATATAGAAATGTACAACATGTAATAGAATGTACAAATTAAATATAATCATACTATGTTTTTAATAATGAGAGAGAAGAAAGGCAAACGAACATGCAGTGCTGAATTTGCCTGAGTCAAATGTGTGCATGTTTCACCATCATGTCCCCAAATAGCATCAGCTATATGAGGCTGTGAAGGGAAATGTGTGAACCAACATCAGGATGAGTGTGATTCTGCGTCCACACTCCACGTGCCTTGGAGGAGAGCCCTGTAGGCTGCAGTAGTCATTGTTCTTATCTGGAGCTGGTCCACAAGGCCTGCTTCCCGACTGCTTCGACCACTGATCGGAGTGAGTGCCATTCCTCCTTCTCTCCAACTCCGCCCTCATCTCAGTACATCCAGGAATGTACCGTTAGTGGTGAGGAGCTTTGGAAGTCCAGAGCAATAAGGGAATTCTGTGAGGTCCCCTAGAAACCCTCACAAAACCTGTCAACAGCTCCTCAGATCACCTGCCATTTCAACTCCAAAGTCAACAGCCAGGTCAGGCACCATGAGCTAGGTTACGCTGCAGTATCATGTAACTCCGACATCCCAGAGGATTAAAACACAAAAGTCTATTTCTTGCTCACACCACATGTCCATCATGGATTGGCCGAAGGCTCTGCTTCAAGTTCTGTTCATGCTGAAACTCAGGCTGTTGAAGCAGCCACTAGGTGAAAACTATGTTACTTGCCATGGCAGAAAGCAGTAGGAATGAAGTGAATCACATATAGCCTCTTTTAAATTTCCCCTTGGAACAGACACGCGTCCCTTCTGCACACTCTGCGTTGGCCCAAGCAAGTCCCATGGCCATACCTTCTACCACAGAGACTAGCAAGTGCAATCCCACCCGTGTTTAGGAGCACAACTGGAAATACATGCTAACTACCTCCAATGGCCATTGCAACAAACACATGTCCCCAGAAGAAAAGTCTGTATGGCCTCCAGGTCCACTCTGATCTAGCCTTATGTTCTTGAACAAGCTTCAGGAACTAGGTGGTTATTTCAGCTCAGCTACACTGGATGAGTCACATATTGCAGTGGAGGAACAGATAATCTTGTTATTTTTCCCCTCCATTTAAGAAAGAAGCAGCAGAGGGGAGGGGATTAGGGGCTGGGTCGAAAAAGTGACAAGATTAAGCTAAGAACAAAACCCCTCATAGACAACCATACAGTGATTATCAGAGGGAAAGAGAAGTGGGGGTGGGTAGAAAAGGGTAAAGAGGAGATAAATGGTGATAGAAGGAGACTTGACGTGAGGTGGCGGACACACAATACAATATACAGATGGTGTATTATAGAACTGTACACCTGAAACCTATATAATTTTATTAACCAATGTCACCCCAATTAGCTCAGTAATTTTTTTAAAATAAAGTATAGCTTGGTAGTTGCAAAATAGTCATGGGGATTTAAAGTACAGCATAGGGAATATAGTCAATAATATTATAATAACTATGTATGGTGCCAGGTGGGTACTGGAAATATCAGGGGGAACACTTTGTAAAGCATACGATTGTTTAACCACTAAGTGGTTGAACCAGGACTTTATCACTGTGTTGTATTCTTTACAAAAGAGTGAGACTTTATTCCACCTTCTGTAAGCATGATGTGCTCTACCTATGTGGGGACATTAACAACGAATCAACCCTTTTCTAAGTTGGGCTTTTTTTTTCAGTGGTGTGGGCCTTGATTAAGTACCTTGATTTCACCTGTCTCTTTCAAGAGAATGATTTGGTCATCTCTTTGTGCCCAGCTGAGAATCAATGCTACAATAAAGGCTGTGGCAATATAGAGAGTTGGAGGTAAAGGGACCTAGAAGATCAGTATATGCGAGGTATATATCACTATATCCAGGAGGAGACAGAGGAGCACAGGTCAGGCAACCTGCCCAGGCTGTCACAGACATTAATTTCAGAACAGGGTTAAACATCAGGTCTCCCAATAACAAATGCCTCACTCTTTCTTCTCCCCCCACCATAAGCCTTTGTAGCTCTAACTCCATTAAAGTGAATAGTACAAAGGTGGCCCCTTCAGAATGAATGAGATGACTTTTAATACTTCATTTACAAATTGATTACTTGGTATCAGACACATATTTTACTAAAGGAACCATGTGGACGGAGATCAAGGGTCCCTAAAAGTATCAGTAGGTGAAGTGTAGCATCAAGGGCGGGCTTCAAGACTTTCAATGGTGTTGTTTCTATGGGAATTGCCTTCAGAGTTTCCATCTCTTATCCAGCTACCCATTACCCTGCAGTAACGTGCTATCTCAACATCCTAGGCACTGGAATTTACTAACGCCCAGTTACCTTTCCTATAGGAAATAGCACCTGTCGGGCAGGGTTTCACTGAGACTCACAAATTAGGGGATGTGGCCACATCAGTCCTGGTCTTGAGGAGAGCGTGCTTTGTGGGATAGAGAATGACCTGAAGTTTACACTTCAGACAGTACCTGATATCCAACTCTGATCCTCAGTTTGTTAGGAATGCCAGAGTAATCTTTTCTGAGAGTTTTTGATGAACAGGTCACAGAAATGTAAATGTGTTCTTGAATTTTTCCTTGTCTATGAATTTGAAGAGAGGTAACTTTTCAATAAAATTCAGTTGGAAGACCTTAGTCTAGTTTTCAGGACTAGGTTGTTTGCTCCATTAAACAAAATCAAGTTGGTTTGCCATAGAATTGACACTCTTAAAGACGAAACCTTGAGATTCTGGTGCGCTTTAGTGACATGTTGCTAGGTAAACTAAGATTTGGGTAAAATAAACTTTCAGGAAATCTAGATAAATAAATACAATCTTTTTTCAAAAGCTCATCTCTGATGATTTTCTAATTCAAAACTCCATACAAAAACCTTATTAATGAAGTCAAATCCAGTAAGCCGAATGAAACAAAAAGAACAAAATAGTACAGTATAAAGATGCAAATGATTTAGGAAATAAGAGAAGTCATCTTTCTTAAACTTCTAATTCAAGCTTAAAAATGGTTCAGACAACAAATTATTTCTGTTTGCAAAAAAATGGTGTTTCAGCACTTGTTGGCTTTAAAAAAATGGTCCTGCTTTTAGGCTGTCCCCGTGCATTCTCATGAAGTCAGGGTTTGTCAAACTGTGCACCAGAATTTCCTCTCCCCCGTTTGAAATAACATATGCATTTTCAATCACTACAAGCAAGAAAACTCAGCTTGAAGCCAGAAGAACTTTGGGGATGATCTAGCTCTGCATGTACCATTGTAGAGATTTTAAAACCTAATGATTTTCTTCATTTCATTTCCTTTGGCTTCAGTTTTTTTTAGCTAGGAAGTGGAGATGATTATAGCCATTATAATTAATCATCATCATCACAGAGATGTGATGATCAAATGATTTAATACATGGGATAACACTTGATAACATGGAAGCCCTCCCATACACACAGTAGTTACCGACATGAGTGGGACCGACTTTCCTCCTGTGAGGGGTACACGGCATTGGCCTGCCAAGTGCTAGAACAATAGCACACACTGGACGAGAGTCCTTGGGTTCCTGTTTATTTTCATAATTCCTAGTTGTGTAACCTCAGCAAACCAAGTAAATTTCTCTAAACTTTGAGATCTAAATGAAAAGATACCCCTCTTTTTTTCCTTTGAACTGGCCAACTGCTCAAAAAACACTTGGGTGCTGGGTCTATAATGCAACTTACATGGGGACATTTCACCTCTCCCCAGCTCAACCTCCTTATTGGAGACACCGTCAAGCTTTGATAAGCAGTTACTTTAAGAAATCTATAGTGAAAACCACATAACTTATTGTACACTTAAAAAGGAAAATATTCAAAGTAAAAACTAATTGGAGCTCTCACAGAGGTAAGGTAATGTAGTATAGTAACTCAAAGACCCATAAACAATTATTTTTTTAAAAATCCATGCTTCAAAGTTTCTAATGTATATAAATCACGTAAAATTTTGAGATTAGTCTTTGCATAATAGAGCTTGATTAAAATTTCAGTCACTGAAAAAATAAAATTCACTCTGATAAATGACTGAAAATTTAAATTTTCAGTCATTCATATTTTTGATTTATTGAAAAATTTAAGATCTAAAAGCAAGAAGAAAAATATATTCTGTAATTAACTTGACATATTACTAAATCTTTTTTTTTTTTGGTCCAATTGTTAAACAGAATGTCTGAACTTGCTTTAAATAGGTCAGAGTTGGACAACACAAATCCCAATTGATAACAACTTGATTTTTCCTGATTGTTGCCATTTTCTTGAAAAAGCTTGTATATTCAGCAACAGATTATTTAAATTTCATAGTTGTGTGAACAAGTGGAATAACTAATACAATATTTCTATACAACATTTTAAAATTCTAGATCACTTTTTACAAATCAATACCTATCACTTCCAATTACATATTATAGAAAGGAAATTGTTTTTTGTATTCAGTGAAATAGAGGATCAGATTAACTCATCTAGTGGAGTTAACTGAATTTCCTATATGAATAAGGATGCTAGTAAAATAGCTGAATCACCACACTGATTTGTGGAAATATATAAAGTGTCTTGGTGAATAAACAGTGACACTCAAAGGGTTTAATTGGCTCCAGCTGATGTTAAATCTATATTACCACTTTAATAGGCTACTACAAAAGCACAGAGCAATATCATTTGGCTTGCTCTTTAAAGAGTCATTTTGCAAGACCGCGATAGAAATAATATTGAGAAATCATTGGCACAATGTGTTTCTAGCATTTTAAAAGCTCTCTAAGCTTTCGAATAGGAAATTAATCCTAAATCAGGCACGGTACTATTGATCTGCAAGACTAGATTTAAAACAATCAATCCCTTATCAGAAGTGTCTCTACTGGATGCTGGAACCACACCGTTCAACTTTTCAATTCTATTGACGTTAGGCCGTAGGATACGTGGTATAGAAAGGAGCCCCCAGTTTCCTTGACTTTCAAAGTGACTCACACAATCACCTAAACATCGGTGGCAATATACATAGTCTTTAAGTTTAAAGGAGTCTTGCTGTGGTTTTTACTGTCCTTTTCACACATTAGGGCAGAATGGAAAGACTCAGTGATTGCGTGACCTTCTCTGGCCCCAGGGTTAGAGGTTTTTTAAAGGAGCTGCTCCAGGTGCAGCACCGAGACCACAGCACTCCGGGCCCTTGGCTACCCAGGCAGCCAGGGAAGCTTGAAGAGGAAGGAAGTGCCTGGGCAGTTGGGAAGGCTCTATTTGTTACAGAGTATGAGCAGTACAAGTCTCTAGATGGCAGCCTCCAACGAGTTTGAAAAGCAGTCTCCTCCTGTCCTTCTCTGCCTCCCCTTTCCCCTTGCACCCCCGCCGCGGCTCCTCGCAGTATAGTATCAGCTGCATGTGTGCCCTAGTTTGCGGATGCTGGGGTGTGCTGCTCTCCAAGAACGCGAGTTTAAAATGTTCTTTCCAGTGCCTGATGCTCTTGGCTGGGAGCTACCTAGATATTTGCTTGGGGAAAGCGGGGAGTAAAGGATGACGAGACGATTAACCTTAAGCCCCTTGCCTTGGAGAGGTGGGGCTGCGGGGGTCACAGGACCACCATCACCCTGCCAGCAACCTCACATCTGGTCTCGGTGTAGCCGCTTGGAGCAGAAACAGCGCAAACGCCACCTGCCCAGCAGGCAGAATACCGCCAGGACTCCAACCTCAATTTACCCCTGAGGTTTATGTGGGTGAAAATAGAAAAAGCTCAGTTTCTCAAATTTGCAAAGGACTGTAGCAGAAGAGCGCAGAAGAGGGGCAAAGGGAGAGGAGACAGGAGAGTCAGACGCAAACCGGGGGAATCGCGTTACCCCCACGTGGCGGGGTCTAAGGTGGCATCCTTGACCCACCCAGCGTGGGGACCCCAGGGCTGGATGGAGTCAGGGGATGCGCGTGGCGGGAGATGTTCAGGAGGACTCAGTCTGGCAGGGAGTGTGCGGGCAGCTGAGGCAGGTAGAACTGGGGCGGATCAAGGTCTTTTCTGACCTAAGCCTAAATCGGGTGTTGGGGGCAATCTCTCCACCCCACCCCACTCCTTACATCCTCACCCGCTCCCTACTCAACAACCTCTGACACTCACCCTGGTCAAGATGGACGAGAAGTGGGGTAGTTTACCCTAGTCCTGTTGCCTCCTATTTTCACCCATACCTGGGAAACCAGCCTCTCTACAAGGCGCGAAACCTCGCTAGGCTGTGTCTGCGGACCCTCCGGCTCCTGTTTCCGGAGGCAGAACAGAGCCCAGATCCCAGCCCTGGAGGCTGGCCGGCTGTCCCCCATGCGCGCTGCTCCCACCCGCAGGCCGCACCCAGACCCGCGCTCCGCGCCCCGCCGGGGATCACCATCTCCCAAGTGCTCCCTGCCCAACCGGGGACTGTCTTAACAGCAAGTGCAGAGTCCTCTGTCTGCTCTGCGGGAGCACCGCGCAGTCCCAGGGCAAGTTCGTGAGTCACCCGGGGTGGAAGACGGAGTTTGCGGGGCGCTGGGGTGGGCAAAGAGGGAAGCGGGTCTTACCTCGGTACCGAGAGCAGGGAGTTGCCATCCATTGTCGATGGGCGTGCAGAGGAGAAAGGCGCAAAGTGAGGGCGAAGGGCTGGAAGTCTGCTGCGCGAGGACCGTGCTCCCAGAGTCAGGGACAGACGCGCGAGGACAGAGGCGCGCAGGCTGGGACAGCCGCTGGGCTGTCAGAGACTCGCTCCTCCCCGGCGGGGAGTGTTGCGCACTGCGCGCTGCTACCACTGGAAGGTCCCTTACGGTCGCCCCTTATAATCTGACACGAAGGTTCGGCCAAAGCTCCAACCCCTCTGCCGGCTCCGCTTTCCTCCAGGGCAGCCCCCTCTTAGTTGCCACTGGCCCCTTCAGATCTTCCCCTGTCACTCCCTGTGCCCAGCCGAAGTGACTCCAGTGAAATTTCTCTCTCCCCACCCTGCCTGCCTGTCCCCTCCCTTCCCTTTATCTCTGGGGTGCAGCAGCCTGAGCCTTCAAGTTGTTCACCTGCTTCCCTAGATTCACCTCTTGGCAATGCTCCTGTTCCCACAGGCCTCCCATTCCTTTGCCACCTCTTTTAGATTTGATTTTTGTTTGTCTTCTACCAGGTCACAATGCTCTTTGATCCCTCAACTACTTCCCCTTTACTTAGACTTTACCCGTTTGATTCTCACAATTCTTCACTTAACTCATTCTGCTTAATTTGACTCACGTGCCCTTCACTTGTTATAGAAGCCTGTGTGCACATAGAAACCTTCAAGCCAACGACAAGGGTCATTCCTTAGAGGCCAGCACCCAGCCTCGGAGAGAAGGGTTTTCACAGAAATCTCCACAGTGCCTGCCTTAGTATCTCCCTGAGCAAAAAATGACAATTATTTTAAGAAGAAAGGCATTGATAGTAGCAATGAGTCTTAGCAATGACTGTTAAGATGAGGGTGCTGTTGACTTTGATCCTTAAAAACGATGTTTTCATTAAGAAATTTTTTTAAAAAAAACTTGCAGAAGTCTCACACTGAAATGTAAAATATAAAACTGCAACACTTTTACTGCAAAACTTAGAAACAAATTTTTGGGATCTAGGGCCAGGCAAAACTCCTTGGACTTGAGACAAAAGCACAATCTATAAAATAAAAATTGGATAAACTGAACTGTATCAAATTTATTGAATACAAACTTTTGCTATGACAGAGACCCTGTTAAGAGGACTCAAAGACAAGCTACGCACTGGAAGCAAATATTTGCCAGATATCTGACAAAAGCCTGGCATCTAGAATATATTTTAAAACCTTTCAAAACTCAACTGTAAAAAACCCCCAACAATTTAACTAAAACATGGGCAAACGGAAACTTCACTCAAGAAGATTTACAGAAGACAAATAAGCTCATGAAAAGATGTTTAACCTACTAGAAAAATGCAACTTGAAACCACAATGATATTTCACAATACACCTAACAGAATGATTAAGATAAAAAGTAGTGACAAGAATAAGAGCTGGTGTGGATGCAGAGAAAATGAGTTTCTCATCATTCATCTCTTACTGGTAGGAATGTAAAGTGTAAAAATCACTCTGGGACAATCAGAGGCTTCTCACCCGCTCCCTTGTCCTTGGAATGTGTCGTCGGCTTGCCTTCTCCGTGCTGCAAGCGGCTCCAAGGACCCAGACTTGAGATCGTAAGCTGTCGTTCAGACCATCTGGATTGAACATGTGACTGAACTCCATTAGGCCTCTAAGTATAAGTTTAAGATTGTGGCGGGCAGGTGTGAATATCTACTCATTTTGTGGTCACTCAAAACAAGATTTGTATGTAAGTTCTCTTGCTCATTTAAGCCAATCTGGAGTGGTCTTTCAGTGCCTTCTGTGTATGGAGGGTGGTTTCAGGTTTCACCAGGAAGCTCCCAAGAGTTCCAGCCAACTATTGGCAAGCCAGTTGGGAGACTGAGAAAATGTGCCTTGTGAAAAGGCATCTGGTGGGAGATCCAGCATTGGTCATCTACCTACCTCCATGTGGAGATGAGTGGTCCTTATGTGGATGCTGAGGCCTCCTGAGTGAGTAAGGGCATTCCCTGGAAACATCAACTGGTCTAATTTGCTTGTTTGAGGAACTGTGCAGAGCATGCTGTGGCAAAGAAGGGGAAAGAATGGCTGATGCAGTGAGCTGGCCTCTACTGTGGCCAGTTCTATGGGTCACCCAGTGAGAGGCTTAGGGCTGAGTTAGAAAGTTGGAAGAAGAGCTGAGATCAGAAGGACTCTACTAAATTTGGAGCTAGCAGACAAGGTGGGAGAGCAGGATGATTAGTTGGTGACCTTAGAATGCCATTTTGCAAAGCTACTTGGGTGTAGGTTGCAGCAGATTAAGATCTGAGTGCTTGTGACAAAGCCTGTTGGGACGCTGAGAGGTGCAATCCCTGGGAAAGTGATGAGACTGCAGAGGAGGAAGTTGTGTGATTGACAGCAAAATTGATAAAAATCCCTGTGCTGTCCAACCCCTAAAACAAAGAAAAGCAAAAGCACAGCAACAATGACCTCAGCCAGTGAGGCAGCCCCCAATTCAGGAAATGTTCTTGATGAGAGAATATATTTCTGTTGTGCTTATGGATATATCTGCCAAGTTCAAGCCAAAGGTCAGGCAAAGTATGGAGGCAGGATTAGTGCGCCTATGGGATGGGGGGAGGTGTAGCGGGGGATAACGGGCATTTCTTTGACCAGGGAGGAGGCAGACAAAACGAGCAACACCCTGTTTTCCAGCAGCACCTGCGTAGCCCTTGGGTGGGTCAATGAACTAACTGCCTTACAGATTGGATTATTTTATCCTCAAGGGAGGCTTGGCTCAGTAAAGGGACTTCCCTGGGCATGTGAGATCCTGGAAATCTATAGAGAGGGTACAACAAATTCTTAGGGAGCTGGGAATGAGGCAGGCCATCTGTGGCCCAGTCTTGGAAGGCCGTGATGGTTGATTGTTAAGAGATAAGGCAAGTATCTCTGTGCATTCAAAGTCCTAAAAAATTTCCTGATTACTGAGACTCAGAGTCTCAAGTTACAGAACAAAGCAGCACATTTCTGTGTTTTGCAATTGCAACATTCACTGACCCCGTCGAAACAACTGAGCAATGAGGTTCTACAAAAACTAATGGGGGATATTTGTAACTTTATGTGCATCATGTTAAACAGTTGGGAAATCTATCTTTTAAAAATGGAGAATATGGCATCATGGAACCCCCCCAAAACATTATTTGAACTACAATTTTCTTTTCCAATTTCTTAACTTAATCAGGGTTCTCAATTCTGGTGGTGGCACTGCTCTCCAAAATGTAGGCTGTTATCAGTTACGAGAACAGGAAGGAGGAGGTGTCATTAAGCAGATGGCCCTGGATGGTGGCCATCGCAATTTGATCTCCTGAAGGTGTGAGAGCGCTCCAGGTGCTGTTCTTTCAAGAAGGCCTCAAAACAGTCAGAAATAATTTATTTTGGATCTGATTTCCAGAACAAGTTTGAGGAGCTAGAATGTGAGGATTCTGAAGTTTCAGATTCAAGAGTCAGTGATACTCATAAAACTTGAAAGGCTACTGCACAGAGCCTGCACAGGTCCTAAAAGTGCACGAAAATGACCCAGATTCGCCTGCGTTAGCATGAGCAAACCACCTGCTTAGCTGTACGGACAGGTATAGAAGGGGAGCCTGTGAGGTGTGAGGTTTATTAAACAGCTTTAGGAGTTTGGAAAGCAATATAGCCAGTGTATCCAAAGCCAGCAGAAAAATGGGAAGAAGCCTCCACGGAGCTGAGGTATGGCCACTCTTGTCTGTGCAGCCTCTTTAGAGCCTGCAGCAGCATTGGCGATGTTGACTAACTCAGTAAGACACACTTCAATACTGCCAACCTCATGTGACCCACATCCAACTTTAAGAGTAAATACGTGCCTGGACACACCCATGGATGACTGCTCTTGGACATAGTTGTACCATGATCTTTGGGTCAGTGGCTCTCACTTCTGGCTACATATCAATACTTAAGCCCCATGAAGACCAACTGATTAGAATCTTTGGAGATGGTGTTCATGCACCAGCATTTTATAGAGGTTTCTGAGGTGATGTTAATGTGCAAAGTCTATTTGAATCTTGACTAAGTATGCAGCCGATCTTGAGAAGCTTTTTTTCTAAACACCTTATTTTATAGAACAGAAAACAAACCTGGAAAGAAGCTGACTTAAGATTTTCCTGACGAGTTAGATACGAAGCTGGGCCCAGAATAGAAGTGTTCTAAATCTTGCCACTTAAAAAGCCATGGCTGTGCTAGTGACAACACCAGACCACGCAGAGCAAACATAATTGTGCCTTTAACAGATCCTTAAAATGTTTTTTTTTTCTACGTCCTAAGAGTTCCCAGCAAACTTTATCCACTTTCATAGCTTCTGATTATTTCTTTGTTCCACAAATATTTACAAAGCTCCTATTAAATGGCAGACTCTTTTTGTAGGTAGTTGGGTTATATCAGCAAAGAAACTATGCAAAAACTCCTGTCCTCATGTCCCTTCCATTCTAGTGGGAGGATACACAGACCATAACACCTATAGCAATGTGGGTATCTCCTGCTCTTCAAAAGTTCACATTAAGCCACTGAGCTTTTATGAGAGTTCCCCAGGGAACTTATACTCATCACCTCAGCACCAAGCTGCCACAGCTTTGAACTGTGTCTGTGAGCATCTGTGCTTTACCTCAATTGATTCTGTGCATCTGTTAGCAAGATGTGTCCTTAGGAAATCAGAAAATCCTGAGACAGATCCTAAGGGTGTTAAGCCTAGTGTAATAGTGGGCATAATTCAGTGTTTCTATTGCAGTGAACAAAATAAAGACATGGTGTGCGAACTGAATTTGCCAGCATCCACCACTCATACTATTCACATGCAGACCTGGAGAATCTTGAAAACTGCTGAAGTTACTAATCTGTTCACAGCCCCATGTACCCTCCCTCAATGACACACATCGCAGTGTAACTTCACGTTCCATTTTTGTCACCATTGCTTAGTCTCCTGTTGTCCTCGCTAAACTCTAGTTTCCAAGAAGGCAGCGAGTATGTAATTCCATTATCAATTGCTATAGAAATACCATCCTAAAGCTTAGCTGCTTTAAAGACCAATTTATTACTGTCCCCTGTAGTTGTGGGAAATGGTGGGCTCCACTGGGAAATTCATGCTTTGGGTCTTTCATGTAATTGAAGTCAAACATCTCATAAGACTGGATTCTTCTGAAGACATTTTCCCACAGTACGGTGGAGGGGCTGGAGCAGCTGGAGGCTGATCAATCCTGCCTCCCTGTTCTTCTCTTTCTGTCTCTTCCCGTGGCTTTTCCACCTGGTTAGCTTGGGGCTTCCTCATGGATGGCAGCCTCAGGGTAGCGGGAATTCTTACACGGCTGGCTCAGAATTCTACAAGCTGGAGTTCTAACAGACAGGAAGTAGAAGCCTTCAGTCTTTTAAAGCCTGGGCCTGCAATCATGTACCACATAAGTTCCATTGTATTCTATTGGTCAAGTGATTACAGAGCCTGCCAAGATTCAGGGGGAGGCAAAATTGATTCCATCTTGCAATGGGGAAGGATTAAGCATAGGGGAGGGAAGAAATTGGTGATGGTCATCTTGCAGGCCAGCTATTCCAATCTGTTTTGGGTCATTATTTTATTGTTAATAATGAGCACTGTACCTGGCCCGGAGTAAACATGCAAAGAATGCTTGTTAGTAAATGAATGAACAAATGAATGAGTGAGAAAATGGAATATCAGAGCAGTTAGGCAAGCTATATGGTGCCTGGCACCCAGTTAATGGTAGGGATAAAAAAATGAGTCTTCACTTTAAGTCTAATGTTATTTTCATGATACTAAACTGTATAGCGAAGTGGTCAGTGACATGAGGAAGATCTCAAAGAGTTTACAGGCATTCCTGTGAGATAAAGAAATATCCAGTACAAGAAGAACAGACTAGAAAGAGGCCTGGAGACAACAAAAGTCTCAGGGACCACTTAGCACAAAACTGATTCTTCAGCCTCCCCAACCCCCAAAAGAAATGAGTGCAGTAGTCAATAGCCTCAAATTCCTATAAACAATTTCCTCTTCAAAGAACATGAATGAGATATTATCTATTAAACAGTTCGAGTCTTCAGACGTAAACCCTGGGTGAAAACCTAATTCCCAGCCAGTCAAGGTAGAAAAATGTGTTGCTGACTATGAAATTCATAGTTAGCTGCACATAAAGCTGGATCCCACCAGGGAGGAAAGAGTATGTTAATTGTTCTTGGATGTGAGGCACGAGCTTAGGAGCTGCCTGTGCAGACTTTCCCAGTTACTTCAAATCTGGAAGTGTGCGAAACCCTTCCAAAAATGCTGTCCTTGAAAGGTTTCCAGCCTCATTTGTAAAAGCATCTTACTTTGCAGAAGTTCCAGTTTCGTGAACATTTATCCAAACCAAATGTGCACCCCGGAGACTATCAGGGGGCCGGTGAGCATTCATTTATGCCACCCTGTCTTTTGTTGTTGGCTGAGGTGATGAATAGGAGACTTGAAGTGAATAGTGCTCGCAGTTCTCCACTTTAAAATATCCTCTGGCTAATTATGCCAAAATCCTCGACAAAAGCAGGAGTAATCACTCTAATTTGCTCCCACAGAAACTCTGGTTTGTCTAAGCATTGATGGGGGAGCATTTCAACCAAGGCTTTAGTGTTTACTGAAGATGTGCAGAGGCACCCCTGGGAGAGCATAAAGCCCGTGTCCCTAACTGGGACCCCGAAGGCCACTGTCAACTCCAGCCTATTTGTAAACTACTTCCATTTCCTCATCCACAACTCAGTTTTGCTTTAGAGAACAACCTGTCAAATCCCAGATTTTGATTCTTTTCTGGCAAAGAAATAACTGCCAGGACATCAAACTGTCTTCACGGCTGAAGAAGAAGACATAGAAGGTTGATTTCCATAAGGCAAGTGGATCCATAGACCAAATAACTCGCTCTCATCTTGAATTCAGTCTCCTATTTTCAATAGCTGTCTGAGATATTCCTAACACCTGTGATGACACGAACAGGATGTCTCAGGAACCCAAACTGCTCGCCAAAAAAAAAATTGCTTTTTGCACAGATGGTAGTCAACAACGATACAACTTTTTACCCTGCACTCACTTGTGGGCAGACCAGTATGCATGATGTGTGTTCCTTATTAAAGGGTTTGCTCAGAGCACAGCCCAGCATGGGCGCCGCCAGACCTTTCCTTGAGAATAGGGATGTTTCTTAGTTTAAAGAGAAAGAAATTAGAAGTAGTGAATAGAATAAAGGTTTCTACTCGTTTACAGAAAAAACATTTTGATTGGTATCATACAAACTTTCATACGCAGTTTTACACACTTGCAGATATAACTAAGGGGTTCCTTTAAATTGTATTTGATTTACTAGACTGGAGTCCATGCAAATTACCTTTAGTGGGAAAAAGAGGTCAGTTTTTCAAAGGTTGAAAAAACCCAGCAACCTTGTGTGATATTTTAAAAAGCCATTGAGTACTAGAAACCCCAGAGGGCACGAATGGCCGGCTCCACTAATGGGCCGCCCTGGGAGGGGACAAAGTGACAGATTGGTCTGGATGTCATGTCTAGAGGGATTATAAGGCTTTTGCAAGTCTATGAAAATTTTGTGTCAAATCAGTATAAATGTGGGGGTTATGGATTCCTGGGATTTTGTCACTGCGAGCTGAAGCACTCTTACGTGGATTCCAATGTATAAAGCTCCTTGTTGGAAACCCCTCTGGCGGCCCTGAGGAAGCCACTCCCCCGATGCAGTCAGTGTCCTCACTGAACGGGACTGTGAGAACTCTGGTGGCTCTGGCCGCTGCCCCGGGCTCTCCGCTCTAGTTCCTTCGCCAGAAGTCCTAACCTTTGGACAACAGAAGACAGCTGTTCCACCAGTTCCCAGAAGGCCCTCTTCTTTTTTTTTTCCTAAAAAGGGAATATACATTTATTTTGTAATGCAACTGAAAAATAACTTTTTTTATTTTATTTTAATCATTGTTCAAGTACAGTTTTCTGTCCTTTACTCCCATTCCAACCCACCCACCCATCCCTCCCCTCCTCCCTCCCATTTCCAACCCCCCTAGTTTTGTCCATGTGTCCTTTATATTTGTTCCTATAAACCCTTCCCATTCTCCCCTGAAATTCCCCTGAAATTCCCTCCCCTCCCCCCTCTGGTCACTGTCAGCCTGTCTTCTATTTCAGTGTCTTTGGCTACATTTTGCTCGTTTCTTTGTTTTGTTGTTTAGGTTCGTGTTAAAGGTGAGATCATATGGTATTTGTCTTTCACTGCCTGGCTTATTTCGCTTAGCATAATGCTTTCCAGTTCCATCCATGCTGTTGTAAAGGGTAGGAGCTCCTTCTTTCTTTCAGTTGCATAGAATTCCATTGTGTAAATGTACCATAGTTTTTTGATCCATTCATTTACTGATTTTAGAGGTGTTCTTTGTAGAGTACCTATTGACAATATTTATGTGAGCTTTGATGACAACCCAGGGAATCATAAAGTTATTAAATCAATGATTTGCTAACACTTTTTCAAATAACTTTGCTTTTCTCTGTCCATGTTTCTCAAAATTATTCACAGATACAAAGAAAATAAGTTTTCTGTCTGTGTGTATGTGCAGACAGAGAGAGAGAGCGATCTCTGACTAGGATTGAACGAATGGTCCTTTCTGGTCTTTGCAATCCATTTTTACTTTGGACAGCTGAATCCTCATTACTAATATGTATTCTTACCTATTTCCTCTGAAGATCTCGTTCCTCTCCAAGTGCCAAGAAGGTTCCATTTCTTCCCATGTTAATCCTTGTTGTTGCTCAAGAGTCGTTCCTCTTAGAAACCTAGCTACCTTACTGAGTATGTGCACACGTGTCATTTTTAATGTAGAATCTTGATTTGGTGCGTATGCATATGCCCCTTTATACCTGTAGTCCTTGGCAACAGTTGGTGCTCAATAAACACTTCTTCAGTTTATTTAATGAACAAATATTGACTGAGCGCTAGCACACGTTCCCTGTGTGGTCACAGCTCCTGGAGGCTACTCAGTGAATGAGATCTAGGCCAGGATAAGAAAGAGCTTTGTGTCTCATCAGAGTAGTAAATGGGTTAGAAATTTAACGTTAAACATTTATTAGTCACTTTGCAAAGTTGTTTCATCCGTATTTTTCTTGTGATGCTCACAACCACCTTGTGATCTTAATAAAACACATGTGATTCTCACTGTGGAGGAGCAAAGAAAAAGTGAGAAGGTAACTTCAATGGTGGTACCAAAACTGGAACCAAGTCCCTGTTGTTGTGTTTTAAAGTCTGAATATGAATTTTTTTAATTACGGGAGGGGAGAATTATATTATTACAGGTTATATCAGGAATATTGTACATACTAGCATTGTATCACAAGCATATTCCATTTACTTTGTCATTTTTATAGCTAAAAGTTCATTTTTTACTTTTATAATTATATTTTCTGAGGTCTAAGACACAAATAATAAACCACTGCTTTGAAGGGCACAATTCGATGAGTTTTGACAAATGTGTACACTCAACTAACCACCTTTCAAATCA